>CM054941.1:24233320-24345105 GCA_029168755.2 Tillandsia fasciculata
ATAATATTTCAAAACATATTATATTAAATCTAAATTTTTAAAATATAAATTTAAATATAATATCAAATATTTATATACACATATATTATATAATATAAAGTAAAATCAATTCGGATTCGGTTTCGGATTAGGATATCCGAATCCAAATCCGTCGGGTTTTCGTTCTTTATATTCGCATCCGAATCCATATCACTTTAATATCGGACAAATTTATTTCGTTCGAATTCGAGTTTGGATAAAATTTCGGATATCCATAACATTGACATCGGGCTATTTACGAAACTAATACTCCCAATAACTTTTATTATAAAAATAGATCTATAACAAAAATATTTGTAAAAATAGACTTAAATTTATAAGGTATTCTAAATGTGGTGAACAATTCACCGCTTCCTTAAAAAATAAGAGAGCGGTGAATGATTAGCGGTGAATGATTCACCGTTTTCTTAGTTTATTTCATAATGAAACAATTTCTTACTTGATAGTAAACGGATAAAATTTTGAAAATTTTGAATACGGATGTAAAAAATAAAAACCGATGGATTTGAATTTACATTATATAATAAATTATAAATATTTGATACTATATTTAAATTTATATTTTAAAATTTTAAATTTAATATAATATTTATATTTTATATAAAAGCGAATATAAATTTAAGATAAAATCCTAAAATGAATAAAAAAATATATAACACTAATAATTACGTAGCGAAACTAAATTCTAACGAATAATCTTATCTTTTATTTATTAAATATTAATATATCATTCCATATCTTTTTTTATATTTTCAGATTATCTCAAAGTAAAAAAAAAAATCAAAATAAATCAAATTATAAAAATAAATTAATTAAAAATTAAATTTGAATTAAAAATAAATTAAAGTAAATTAAATTTTTATTTAATAACGGCAAATGATTCACCATATACTACATGCGGTAAATTATTAACCGTTTTTAAAAGTGATGGATGATTCACCGCATATAAAAATTTATTTTTATAATTTTACTAATTTTTTTTTTAAAAAAAATAATATTAAATAAGATTATTTATAAAAAAAAAAAATCGTTGACATCACAAATAACTATCAAGTCAAGTCCGGTACAATTAATCGTTGTACTATTATTTATTTATTTATTTATTTATTTAATTTTTAATGTTGTTATGTTTTTATTCCTACGTTAGTTTCTACTTACTTCGTTGCAACACGAAAATGGCACTGCTAGGATCGTTGGGACTAGCAGCATTAGGATGGGTAGCCTCTCCAGTCGTGGCGAAGCTGGTCAACGAAGCCTTCGCCAGCTTAGGCATCAAAGCGGAGGAAAAGCTGCAGGAACTGACGGTCACCGTCCTCCCGGTGCTGAAATCGGTGATCAAGGAAGCGGAAGGCAGCGAGCGCCGGATCGAGGTGGAGGAATGGCTGCAGAGGCTGAAAGACGCTTACGACGACGCGGAGGACGCGCTGGACCTCCTCAACTACCACCACCTCGAACTCGAACAAAAGGTGGCGGGGGCTGCCAGCAGTAGTAGTAGGAGGCGAACTAATCGGGTACGTTCTTCTTTTCGAGTACGTTCAAAACCCCTGAAATGGATTGCGCCTGTTTTAAAAGGCAGTCGAGATATGCTTTCACTTCAAAAGATTAAGCTAAGGCGCAGTCTGAACGAGTTGGAAAAGATCGCTGGCGAAGCCGAGAAACTCCGAGCCTGGTTAGGCGTCCAGCCTGACAAGACAGCAGTAGTGGCGCCTAACAGCAGGCAGACGATCTCGCTGCCTCCGCAGAAAGTGTTCGGACGCGACAAAGATCGTGAAGAAATCATTCGCTATTTGAAAACGGAACCTGCAGCAACAATTCACGACTCAGGATCATCGGGCATACCTATAATTGCCATAGTCGGTCGCCCGGGGGTCGGGAAGACTACTCTTGCGCAGTATACTTACAACAAGTTGGAGGGTGAAGACTGTGGCAGACATTTTGATCTCTTCATGTGGGTCTACGTATCTCGCAATTTCAACGCATCCGAAATTATGAAAAAAATCATCAAACAAGCTTCTATTGCAAGTGAGCCTCAAGATTCCGTCAATCCCGACAATCTGCCCGCAATGATCCATACCCATCTTCGTAATTTCGGGACTAATGTCGATACTATGGCCGTGGCCGACGTTGACTCGCATGAAGATCTACGACAGAAAATGAACAAAAAGCTGAACGCGAAGAAGTTTCTGCTTGTGATCGATGATGTTTGGTGTGACCGAGAAGACCACAAGAAGAATTGGGATACACTATTCAGATGCTTAAGCAAATGTTTACGAGGGAGCAAGATTTTAGTTACCTCTCAAACTGACGATGCGCCGCGAAAGATTGGTGCTACTAGGGAGAACATTTACTATTTGGAAGAGTTAGAAGAGAATGGCTTTTCGGATCTTTTCGTTCACCACGCGTTGCCTAGCGGGGAAATGGATTCGAGCCTAAGAGAAGAGTTAAAAGAGAAATGCGAGGCAATTGCTCAGAAGTTGAACAAGGACCCTACGACGGCCAAGATGGTTGGCGAGACGATCGCTATGAAGGTGGCCGACGTCCTTCATTCACAAGATGATTTGCATACATATTTGAGAACAATTGCGCAGAAGGATTGGTCTGGCGACAAAACCAAAACACTGATGTGGAGTTATCTGTATTTGCCTGCATATCTTCAACGTTGCTTCTCGTACTGCGGCCTGTATCCTAAAGGCTACAAGTTCAAAGCTTTAGAACTGGTTCAGCTCTGGATGGCACAAGGTTTTATCAAGCCGGATGATCAAAATGAGAGGATGGAGGATGTAGGCATTGGTTACCTAAATGAGTTGGTGTCCAGATTCTATATTCAGCGTTATAACAGCTACTATACGTTGCACGAGTTACTCTATAATCTAGCAGAAAAGGTTTCTCGCAATGATTGTTTTAGAATAGAAGGTAATTGTCAAAGCAAGATTCCATCAACTATTCGCCATCTGTGCATACCGGCTAACAAACTGAACGAGAATAAGAAAGAAATTTGCAAACTAGAGAAACTTCGCACCCTAATCGTCACAGGCGGCGAAAGTGTCACCTCAGAAGAAAATGTTGCGACCGACATCTTCAACGGCTTGAAAAAATTGCGCGTGCTGGTTTTGGAATCATATCTAGAAAGTTTGGCAGAATTTATCGGTGAAATGAAGCACCTTCGTGTCCTACGAGTCTCAGGTACTAGCAAGTTCGTGCTGCCGGAGTCTGTATGCACTCTTTATCATCTACAAGTGTTGGAAGTAGAAAACGCTAGCTCGCTTCCTAAATTCCTTAACAACTTGGTTAGCCTGAGGTATCTAGAGGCAAATTTTGATATAATTTCAGCGATACCCGACATTGGCAAGTTAACTTCCTTGCAAGGACTAGAAAAATTTCAGGTGAGAAAGGAAAAAGGATATGAGGTAGAGCAACTACAGAGCTTGAATGAACTTCGAGGACGCTTGTGCATTGCTAATCTTGAGAATGTTGAGAGCAAGGGCAGCGCCATTGCAGCCAATTTGAAAGAAAAGACGAATCTTCATATGCTCCGGTTGGTATGGCACGACGGTGAGGACGATGTAAATTCTAATTTGGATGTTGAGATTCTCGAGGGCCTCCAATTGCCTCCCAATCTTACCATTCTTCATCTAGATGGATATCGAGGACAGTTGTGGCCGTCTTGGCCCGAATGTCAAACATCCAATATTCAAGAACTTGTATTGGAGCATTGCAAAATGCTTGAAGAGATCCCACCAATGGACCAGCTTTACCCCTTCTGCAGATCACTTAAGCTCTCGCATCTTTCTAAACTCAAAGCATTACATGCCCTTCCTCCGAGGCTTCAGAAAATTGTAATATTTCATACTCCATTTCTCACCATTACAACAAACGAAGACCTGCAGATGAGCCCAGCCGAGAAGAGATCCATAATAGAGGTCATGAGGAAAGCCACGCAGAAATGGTTTCCGTATCAATATCAACAGTCCTTAGTCGACAGTGAAAAAGAAATGATGAATTTCATAGCTGCAATGAACGACTCCAACAATGAAGCTAGCTCTGCAGAGCATAATAAGAGTGCACCTGCCGACGACATGGATATTTCTGCTGTCTGGGAGAGATGGTTGGAGATGCACGAGCGAAAGATGGAATTGATTTACAACAGACAAAACGAGGCGAGATTGCTTTTGCCGTCTACCCTTACTGGCCTCCGGCTGGAGGGATGCAACATTACAAACCATGCACTGTCAGCATGCCTGCAAGCTGTTACCTCCCTCACCAGCCTGGAGCTAGTAGAGATCAGAACAATAACCTGTCTGCCATCCGAAGATGTCCTCGGCAAGTTAAAAGCACTCCAAACTTTACGTTTACAAGAATGCTGGTCTCTCACTTCTCTGGGTGGTATAAGATCCCTCCCCCATCTATGTTATCTCATTCTAATTGGATGCCCCTGCTTGGACAGTGAAACTGCTTTCCTGCCGTCCTCGTTGCTGTCTATCTTTTTTGGGTCTTGTCCAGATGTAGATGGCATCCTAGCAACTGCAGATTTGCCATGTCTATCTCTTCTCGTGATTAATGAATGTCGTCTGCGAACGACACCACAGTTTGGCAGCCTTCGATCTCTTCGCTCCTTGGCTATCATGCATTGTCCTGGGCTCCCATTCTCGGTGGATTTGCAGGAACTGCACTCTCTGGAGTTTCTCATTCTTCTGAACTGCGCAAATCTACAGGCTGTGATGAATTTGCCCAGGTCACTCAAAGGTTTAGTAGTACACAAGTGTCCGATTTTAGAGGAGCAATCCGTAAACATCGACCCAGTTTTAGGTGTGCGTATGCTTGGCAGCATCCCTGTAAAAGACAGCTTCTACCCATGATCTTTACCTCACTCCAGAATGAAGAAAAAAGAGGTATACTTCTCACCTTCCTGTTCTTACTAATTGGCAAACTTTGAATTTATAATCTTCTTATTCTTTTTTCCTACTCAAAAGTGCAAAAGTTAATCACTGCTTCAAACTTAGAAAGATGAACTGAACTAGTTTTAGATTGAAATTCTTGATAATCACTCGTCTATGTATCGAAGATAATGATATTGAGGGGCTTTTGCTTATTTATCTTTGACTACTATTCAAAATTTTCAAATTTATAGGTTTGGTCTACCAGAAGTATATTAGATATTATCCCTGATTTTAATACCTGCAGTATGTGGATGCATTCACTTGTGTACTCATCATTCACTTCTATGTAAGTTACTATTTCAATTTTCTTCTTCCAGGACATCAAATATAGAATATAGAATGTATTACTTTCCTTTGTTTAATTCAAAAGTGCAGTCAAAAAATATTTTATATCAGTTTTCTTGCATGAGTTTTCTATGAAACTCAAAATTCGAAGGATAAGATTCATGATGTTGTAATTCAAATTGTATCCTTCTAATCTATTTGAACTCTACATGTCACTTTATTTTTTATTGTGCTCATTTTTTAGCATTCTAATTCTATATCTGCTTCACCATCTTTTTGCAGTTAACTAATGGGGGGCATTAGCTTATGAAGATGGGAAAAAAAAAGGGTTTGCTAATGGGTATGTATATTGCTATTGTGTGGATTGTTAATTGTTCTTAAATAGTTGGTTTGGCCATCCAAAAAAAAAAAAAAAAAAAAAAAAAAAAATGAAAATGAAAAAATATATAAAAAAGGTTGGTAAATGGATATGTTATTCTATATTTTTATTGAGCCCTCAAGGTTTGGCCATGCAAAAAAAAAAAAAAAAAAAAAAAAAGTGTGTGCATGGTGTGCATTGTGGTCATAAAATGTATTATGATTTCACTTTTTTTTTTGTTTAAATGTATTATATTTTGTATGGTGCAGAATACTCTGTAGACCTAGAATTATTGTCATGTTAGTATGCTAGTGTGTTCAATTTTGTTGTCGAAGACTTAGTTGAGTTAAAAAAAAAAAAAAAAAAGAAAAAAAAAAGGGACGTGCTTGGTGTGTATTGTGATTATAAAATGTATTATGTTTTGTCTTTTCCAGTCTTAATGTATTATGTATTCTACTTTGTAAATTAAAGACGCTGTAAACCTGAAATTTATGTCATATTTGTATGTGAATTTGGGTGTTTTAATTTTGTCCTTGTAGTATGTGAAACTTCAATAACTTCATATCAGATGGTAATGAAATTGTGATTTAGTATATAAGAGATTTGAACACTAATAACAATAACTAAGTTTAAATATTTTGGACTATGATTTGGATCCAACGAGTTATTATTGCTAGTGGTCCGAATCGTTATATTTGGTATCGAAGCTAGTCAGTCACCAGTCGTATGTGTGTGACGAGTCTCGACTGAGCTTGAGTCTAGATGATAGGGAGAGTCTGTGACACTCTAGTAATTCCACATCGGAAGATTTGAAATTTGAATACTAATAATATAATTAGACTTAAGTATTTTGGACTCGTCGGGTCACTGTGGTTATTGGTTAATGTATAGAGAATACTACACTCATGTTGTTATTGCTAATTTTTTACATTTTGAAAGTGTTATTGTGCAACAAAGGCAAGGGAGATGCTGCACCAAATGTTGAGTGCAAACAAACATATTTATATATTTTGAGTATTTCTCTCCCTATATATATATATATATATATATATATATATATATATTTAAAGATCTTTATTAAAAAAGGAAAACAACTAATGTATGATTATTCTAGCATCGTGCCACACAACTTGCATTGTTATATACTATGTTAGTAACGAGCGCACAAACCAACGATCACGATACAAAAGTAAATTAAAAAATATACGACAGAGAAATAACATACAGATTTACGTAAAAAAAATTTTACAGAAAAAAAATTACGGACGAAAGAGGAGAATTTTACTATATTGGAACAAAAAGAATACAGAATGTTTTTGATGTTCGTACAATCGCTCGATCTCTTTAGAGCAAAAAAAAAAAGAAAAAAAGAAAAAAAATCACTAATTTTAACGAATTTTTTCTTAGCGAATCTGATCTGTACCGCGGAAGGCTCCGCCCTCCGCACCCCCATTCGATATCAGCGGTGGCCTTCGGGCTCGTGCCAAGCGGCCCGAGCCTTCGCTTCTATCATAAATATCTATAAAATTTGTCGTCGCACCGCGAAGCCGTCGGCAAATCAGAATCATAATATCAAAACGATTTTAAATTTCTGACTCACATATAACATACTAATGTACCAGCATACTGTATGTCGCAAACAAATTAATTTGTATGGTATAAATTAACAGAATGATGAGATATCTAAAGCATTACTCTATACGCTAGTGAAGGCCCTAGCTACTATACAAAAATTTATTAGCAATAAAATTTAATTAGCTTTTATATTTTTTGTAAAATATTATTGGTTGCCATTAATTTGATAATTAAAATTGGTATATGCGAAATATCAGAATTTTGAATTTTGCAGAAGCTAATAAGTAATTAAAGTAGCTTTATAGCTGATCATATATATGTATATTAAATAACTAAATAATTAGTTATTGCAATAATAACTAAAATCGTTCAATTCAAATATGTATTTTATATAATTTTTTATTTTTAATATTTTGTGTGATGTGTATTGTATCTGCACTAGACTAGTATATATTATATACCAAAGTATTATTTTGTCATTAAAAATAATAGATATATTTATATTTTTAACCATTGAATGAGATGTAAAAATTAAGCACTATATTTGAGAATAAATGATCATTTGATGAATCATTTAAAATAAATAGCTCAAAATCACTTGATATGAAAATATTACTAAAAAAATATTAGCATTTTTGGAAAGAAAAAAAAAGGGCAAAACTCATGTTTTTATAAATAGTATATATATATATATATATATATATATATATATATATATATATATATATATATATATATATATATATATATATAAAATTGAGTTAGTATATGCATATGAATAATGTTTATTATTAATTTTTTTTCACAAACTCCAAATAAACTTTAAGCATGGTAAAAAATTTGATAATAAATATCATTCTTATACTGTAATATTAATAATATTCTTTCTCCACACACTCTCTCTATATATAAAGAATTTCTCCCCCTTTAGAAAATTTTAGTCTAAATTTCTAGCTCAAACCGAAGTGACCTTTATCAAGGTGGCCCAACATTATTTGTGGGAGACAAAAAGTCATTGTAGGAGATGAAGAGACTTGCAACCACTACTATTAATGTCAAGGGGATGTCAAGAGTCATTGGTTGTAAATGTAGATTTAGAGTGTGAGTTGTACATAAGCCTATAAATAGGAGAATTGGCCAAGGCCAATTTAACAAAAGAGAGTTGTATCTTGTAGTGTTATTTTCTAAGTAAAGAGAGTACTTAGTTTTTTGGAACCACTGCTCCTTTCTCTTTTCTCTACTTTTGCATTTAGTCGTAGGACGCGAAGGTCCGGGCTAGCAAACAGAGAGCAAGGCTTGCCCTCTTCGAGCAGAAAGGCGGGCGCCGTACGAATTTTTGCTAGGCGAAAAGCTTAAGTCTGTGACATGCTGCTAACTTAATTTGATTCGATACGCTCCTATAAACTAAACACATTTTGGATCACTAACAATTAGCAACATATTGAAAGATTGGAGTGTGTTTGGTTAGGAAATAAGAGAGAACTAGTTATTCTAGAGATAAATATAAATTTGAAAGCAAGCAAGAACTAATGTATAAATATATTTGGTTGGGTATTAGATTAGTATCATATATAAAGAAAATTTGTGTTTAGTGTGATAATGAAAAATAAAAGGAATAAAAAATAGTAGTTGTATGAAATAACGAAATTGTCCTCAACTATAATAATTTTTTTAAATAAATAAAAATTTTAATAGGTATGATTTTAAATATTTGTATAAATTTTAAAATTTTTAAATTTATTAAAGATTAAAGTTTCAAAATTTTTTATTAATTTTAATTTTTATAAAAATTTTAAGTAGGAGCAAAAATTTTAATTTTTAAATTTGTATAAATTTAAAAAATTTTATAATTTTTTTTATAAATTTAAAAATTTAAAAATTAATAATTTTTAAAAATTTAAAAAACTAAAATTTTTAGATTTATTAAAAAATAAGTTAAAAAAGTTAAAATTTATAAAATAAAAAAATAAAAAGTTTAAAGTTGATAAATTTAAATATCATAAAATTTAAATTTTTTAATTTAAAACAAAATAAAAAAAAACAAAGGGTGCAGGTGAGTGGGGCACACTTGTTCGCCCTTACTGGCCGGAATAATCCGGTAAAGGAAACAAGTGTTCTTTTTTCAATTTTTGTTTGGGTACAAAAAAATTATTCTCTCTTTATATCCGAACCAAATACTTTCTTAAAGTTGTTTGTTGGTGGGCTACAGAAATAGAAGAAATTTGCAAATAGAAAAAATTGTTAGGCCAATTAATGTTCGATATAGGTTGCGTGAAGGTTTTTTTTTTTTCCTTTTTTTTTTTTTTTTTTGAAACCTAGCTGTCGGGTGATGCTAGGTGTACATCCCATAAGGGATGTACATCCTACACCTCATTCCATCCTGGAGTGGATATTCATCCCATCTGTCACATCGAGTGACGGGTGGAATTCACCCCACTCCAGGATAGGGTGGGGTGTAGGATGACGGGTGGAATTCACCCCACTCCAAGATGGGATGGGGTGTAGAATGATGGGTGAAATTTATCCTACTCCAGAATGAAATGAGTGTAGAATGTACACCCATTATGGAGTGTATACTTATATATACCCTAATAATAATAATAATAATAATAATAATAATAATAATAATAATATGTAACACTTGAGTAGAGAGTGGCGAAGTATACAGAAGAGTGGGGGGATGGGGAGTTGTAATACACAGTAGAGTTGAGAGGAGGTAGAGGAGATCGGAGAGCAGTAGAACAGTGAAGAGGTGAAGGGTGTAGATGGAGTAGCTAACCGGGGTTGAAACCGCTGGTGGAGTTAGGGTTTCGTACCATGGTAGGTGAGAAGCGATGGGTGCCAGGGAGTTCCAGAGGCTTCAGTGGGTCGGGCATGGGAAGCAGTTAATGCCCGACTCCAGAGACTCCTGCGGATCGGGCAACAGCATAGGAGGTTCTCCGTCAAAGAGGGGAAGCAAGCAGAAGATCGGTCCATCCAGAAGCCCACGGATACTCTGAATCGAGCCCATTAAGGGGCCCAGATACATACAAGGACTAATGCGAATAACTACCTCAGCATATGAATAATTACATATTAGTCCAGATAACAGAATAGTATATATAGCTAATTGTACGAGTAATCGGATATGAAAAAGATTAATAAACACATTTCTCTTTCCCTCCAAATTCCCCGCTTCCCAATCTCTCCCTTTCTCTCTCTAGATCCCTCCAATTCTCTCTCAATTCCTCCCAGATTCTGCAACAACCCTTCCCCGATTCCAAAATCCAGCATCAATTGGATCAACCAGATCCAATTGAACTCACCATCATCCTCCCCGCCGCCGATCTCAGAGGATTCTCATCCTTGATTGGCGACGGATCGTCCGAGCATTGATCATCATCCTCACCGCCAAGCCTGGATCTCAGCTCGAAGCCCTCATCGATCGGCTGCGACTCGTCAGTTTGTTACAAATTGGTATCAGAGCCATTCCGATCCCAGGAATCGTGAAGCAATAGGCAACAATTCGAGGCAACAAGCAACAATTCGAGGCAACAAGCAACAAACGAGGCAACAAGCAACGGATCTAAAGAACAATTTGAGGCCACAAGCAATTATCGAAGCAATCAGCCACAGATCTGAGCAACACAGCAATCGGAGAACCACAAGCCTCAGAATCAAGCAATGTACCCACAATCGATCACAAACAATCAATATTCCGCTGATTGAAAGGTATTAAGACCTTTTCCCAAAAATTGCTTGATTCATCTTCGTTATATTGTTGCTGCGATTGAATCTGAGAAGAGAAGAAGGAAGAAAATCAGTAAAGCATTACTCAAGATAGGGAAATCCAAATATAATAGATTCCAATATAATCCCAAAGATCCATACCTCGTATAGATGGCTGAAGGGACCCGACTTAAAGAAATGAATGAGCAGATTAAAACACTTGAGGAGAAGATACATTCAATATCCACTGAGTGCCATACCATTATTGAAAATAGGTTGCAACAGTTTGGAGTTGAATATAATCAGAAATTGGGCACCCTAGGGCATCAATTGGATGAAATCCAACTGTTGGGACAGCAGAGGCATGAAGCTCAACAGCTAGAAGCAGTTAAAAGGCATGAGCAACAGATGAAGATGTTAGGATCACATACCAACTCCCACAAAGTAGATCCTATGCCTTCTGTTCAGATTAAACAAAGTAGGGGAGGGGGCTCAGAGGTTCCAGGAAACAGCACTAGATTTACCTTCTCCATATATGGGAACAGAGCCAATGGTCCCCCAACCATCCCATAGGCAGCATCACTACATTCCTTACCCCAAGTTGGATTATCCCACATTTGGTGGTGATGAGCCAAGGGAATGGCTAAGCAAAAGTGAACAGTTCTATAAGCTGTACCAGATTCCAGTGGACCAGTGGGTAGAAATTGCAACTATGCATTTTGTTGGTAAAGCACACAGATAGAAGGAAGGGTACATGATTGATAAACCAGATTTGGAATGGGCAGAGCTGGCAGAAGCTATCTGCAGAAGGTTTGAGGGTGCCTCCATGAAGAAATTGGTTAGAGAGTTTAATAAACTGGAGCAAACCACAAGTGTGGAAGCATACCAAGAAAGGTTTGAGGATTTGAGAGCCAGAATGTTATATTTGAATCCTACATTGAGTGAAGAGCACTTTATTCAGAGTTATATCAGTAAACTTAAAGAGGAGCTAGTTCCTTTTATAGATCTCTCTAATCCAACCACCCTAGAAGAAGTGTTTGAATAAGCTAAGTTACATGAACAGACCCTTTCCATGATGTGGAAGAAGCACAGGAATCAGTACAGGACAGACAGTGGGCCAACAACATTGTACCAATCTCCAAAGACTTTTAATCAGAAGGGTAATGCAAAAGGGGTGGAGGACACTAAAACAGTTACTTATAAGAATTCAGCTTGGCAACCTGGGGCTAATAGGCAGCTGATAGAGCAGAGAAGAGCAGCTGGTTTATGCTTTAAGTGTGGTGACAAATATTTCCAAGGACATCAGTGTCAGGGCAAGGCCTTGAATCAGATTGAAGGGGAAATAGATGTGGAAGAAGTGTTTGATGAAGGAATGCTGCAAGAGGAAGAAGAGGAAGAGCTGTCTGAGCCAGATGAGAAAGGTATCTCTGTCCATGCTCTCAGTGGGGAAGTTCCCCAAGAAACCATTAAGGTTCAAGGTGAATGTGGAAACAAACCCCTAGTAATACTCATCGACACTGGAAGCACCCACAGTTTCATAGATTACCAAGTGGCTAAGGAGATGAAAACGGGCATAACTGCAGCCACACCACTCTTAGTTACAGTGGCAAATGGCCATAAGGTGCTGAGTAAACTTAAATGTGCTGGATTTCAATGGAAGATGTATGGGGAACTCTATCAGACTGACCTTAGGGTCATAAGATTGGATGGATCTAGCATGATTCTGGGCATAGATTGGCTTAGGCAGTATGGAAGAGTGACTTTTGACTACTCAAATCATTCTATCACCTTCAGCAAGGATGGGAAGTCAGTTACCATAGAAGGCATTACTGAAGGAGCTAAGCTCAAGGCTATAGGAGCTAAGCAATGGGTAAAGGCAGGGTTGCAAGGCCACTGTTGTGCCATAGCCCAAATCAAGGCTGATACCAAGGCCTGTGAAGAGTCCATACCAGAATTGATACAAAGGGTGTTGGATCAGTATGCAAGTATATTCCAAGAACCAAAAAGTCTACCCCCAAAGAGGGAACATGATCACAAGATTTCATTGCTGCCTGGAACACAACCCATTAATAGCAGGCCCTACAGGCACAGCTATGAGCAAAAAGGGGAGGTAGAGAAGCAAGTGGCTGAGCTATTGAAATCCCACTTTATCAGGAAAAGCACCAGTCCATATGCACCCCCAGTGCTACTAGTAAAAAAAAAAGATCAAAGTTGGAGAATGTGTATGGATTAAAGGCAATTAAACCAAGCTACTATAAAGAATAAGTATCCTATACCCATAATTGATGATTTATTGGATGAGCTTGGAGGATCAAGATGGTTTTCTAAAATTGATCTAAGATCAGGCTATCACCAAATAAGGATGCATGACAGTGATATAGAGAAGACAACTTTTAGAACTCATGCCGGGCATTACGAATTTCTGGTCATGCCTTTTGGCCTAACCAATGCCCCAGCCACTTTTCAAGCAGTGATGAATAAGATCTTCCAACCACACCTCAGAAAATTCGTGCTTGTTTTCTTCGATGATATCCTAATCTACAATAAAACTCTGGAGGATCATGCTTACCATCTAGAGGCAGTGCTTAAGTTGCTTGGAAAGAACCAGCTTTTGGCTAAGAGGAGTAAATGTTCTTTTGGACAGAACTCTGTGGAATACTTAGGCCATATAATTTCTTTTGAGGGTGTGGCCACTGATCCAAGTAAGATCACAGCAATGACAGGGTGGCCTCGGCCAACCAATATTAAGAGTTTGAGGGGATTCTTGGGACTCACAGGATACTACCGTAAGTTCATAAGGGGTTATGGAGGTATTAGCAAACCTTTGACTGAGCTTTTAAAAAAGGACAATTTCAAGTGGACAAGAATCTCAAGAAGCGTTTGAAGCACTGAAAATGGCTATGTCTACTGCCCCTGTCCTAGCTATGCCTAATTTTAAAAAAACTTTTGTGGTGGAGGTAGATGCTTGTGATACAGGGATGGGTGCAGTGTTGTCGCAGGAAGGGAAGCCATTGGCTTTTATCAGCAAGGCCATTAGTCCTAGAAATAGAGGCCTTTCAACCTATGAGAAAGAATTTCTGGCCATCTTGCTGGCTGTAAGTAAGTGGAAACATTACTTAAGCCCCCAACCCTTTATCAACCAAACTGATCATCAAAGTTTGAAGTATTTGCTGGAGCAAAGAATAACTACAGCCACTCAGCAGAGAGGAATGCTCAAACTGATGGGTCTAGAGTACACTATTAAGTATAAGAAGGGAAAAGAAAATTTAGTTGCAGATGCTCTATCAAGAATGGCCACAGATATTGGCAGCACCTTAGCAATATCAGCATCTATTCCTTCTTGGATTGATGAAGTGGTGGATAGCTACAAAGATGACTTAAGGGCTCAGCAACTGTTGGTGGAGACACTTGTTAAGCCTAGTTCCCAAGGGCATTTCACTCAGAAACAAGGACTATTGAGGTACAAAGGGAGGCTCTACATAGGCAATAATGGTCAACTGAGGGCTACTGTCACGCCCCGGGGTCGAAACTGCGACCTGGGCTCGCCAACAGATCCGCCACCTATGCTAAAACCCGCATAGGCGAAGCGTCTAACCTGCAAAAGATAGTACTATAGCTACACAAATATCAGAGCTGAAATAAAATGCTGTAGAATAAAATCCAATCACTGTACAACATGAAATAAAGTACAATATCCATTTCCTCAAATACAGATAATCATCATACAATGTCCTCAGTACAGCATCTCTCAACTATAAAAGGAGATAAACTAAAACTATAGTACATCAGTCTCTCTCTCCAAATACAAAAGATCTCTCTCCAAGATAACAGTAAAACCAGCCAACAGCTACGAGGAATCTCCAACCAGGGGATACAGCTACACTCCTCGGGTGGTAACGATCTAGCTCGTGACTCCCTCGCCCCGAACAACGACCGAAGATCAGCAACTCCCAAGAGGACTCTGCAAAACAGGGGGAAGAAAAGAAAGGAAACAACAATGGGGGTGAGAACCACTAGTAAACCAGTAGCCTCCCCCTGTGGGTAAAGCCTCAAGCTCCGGCGTACCCACTAAGTCTACTAGAGGCAAGAAAAGGGCAAGTGGTAAAGCTGTAAACAGAACTACTGAATAAAAGGGGAAACCACAACAAGTATGCCTCTAAATGCAATACCGAAGGAAATGACGGTATGAATGCATCAGGAAACAGTATCTGACAAATAGACCCAATCTAGTGCCACCAGTAAAACTGGTACTGCCTGCTCTGCTGTCGAACTCAAGAACTCAGAATGGTGCCCGCGCTCAACACGGTCTAAAGCCTACTCCGGAGTGGCACTCGAGGGGAGCGACCCACACGAGTAAAGTATCACTGTATCAAGCATCTCTGTAACCACTGTCTCACAATAGCAGGACTGGATCATGACTATGATCAAAGTGGGAAACTCCGTCCACTAATGAAACCCCGACCTGATGCAATAGTACTCAAAAGTGGGAAATACCATCCACTAGAGAACTCTGATACCCAATCTGATGCAATAGTAAACATCCGGTCAACCGCCCAAAGTCCGCGGTCACCGCAATAACCCCCAACCCACAATTGGGTACAATAATCAAGATCCGGTCAACCGCCTACTGTCCGCGGTTGCCGCAATAACCCACAATCCAACATCAAGTACACCCTGTCACTGACCCTCAGGTCCCGGCTACACTATCCCAAACCTCTGCTCGAACTCGAGCAACATGACTCAAAAGTCTAAATGAAAAGGAGAAAGAAAGCAATCATGGTTTCTCCTAAGTCAAATCCCAATATGATAGTGTAGCAATAAAATAGTGGCCTATCTAGATGTCCAAATAAGCATGCAAAAGTCCTCAGGCAATATGAAATGGAGAATAGCAAATAACAGTTTTGCAGGTGTAACAATAATAAATCCACATAAATATGTCCATCATGCTAAAATCATCAGTCAACTACACATGTAAATAATCCCTGATCCATAATAAATCTCACAGTGGCACCCGCACATTGATATGTCATTATGTCCTGACAATTAATCATTTAATCCACTTTCATAAATCTAGGTGCTAGTGTAGCATGTTAATCATCACTAATAAATTATTCCAATGATCATGTTCCAACAGCAATATTATCCCATAATATCCCCAACATGCTATATTCACAAAATTAATCTCAGATGATAGGCTCACATTTATATCAGGCAATCATGCATAATAATCAATCAATATGCTCAAAAGTGGGGTTTTCTAATAAACTTAGTGAGTAAGTCAGAAGTAGAGGCATGCAACAACCACCCACCTGAAGCGCTAACTGTCCGGGTCCGTACAGCTGAAAATACCAAAAACTCCAATCCTGCGCTCCAACAAGAACAGTACACCCGAAACACTCCTGGCACAACACAAAGTCCACTAAATACACTTAGGCTCCCAAATAGTGCTCTTACAAATACATACAACAACAGTCCCGAAACTGTTAAATTATCACCTGCGAAGTGCCCAGAAAATTCCCAGAAAAATATCACAGCGATCCTCGCATCGATAGCTTCGAAACGGTACCTTGCACGCCCAAATCCGAGTTCGGTAAGTCAAGTTAAAAATTCGGCAAGGTGGTAATCCAAACATCAAACTGTAAAGAAAAACTGCACACTGTACACTGAGAAAACAGTAATTTTCACCTCGAAATAATCTCCTAAAATCCCAGAAAAATACGACTGCGTTCCTTGCGACGAGTAGATCAAAATCGACTCTTGAATCGCCTCGATCCGATATTCCTAGGCTGAGATATAAAATCGGCAAGTTGGTGCTGTCCAAAATCCACCACAGAAAAATGGGGGTCAAAGATGTCTCGGGAAACGTGCCAAAAGTGCGAAACGGAGCGAAGCGATCAACACGAAAATCGAAGCCTTACCTCTTAGGAACACGCTGTCGAAGAAATCGTCCAAAAACTCCTCCTGGTTTGCTCACAGTGAATTTTTGAATAATCTGCGACGGTAATGGGCCGAAATGGGGGAAAACCGAGGCGAACTGTAAAAATGATATCGCCGTTGCCGAGCTTCCAGAAATTCTGAGAATCCACCACAGATCCAGGCATCAAGGGGAACAACTTTCATATAGACTCTCCCTCTCATTCCCTCTCTAAAGCTCGGAAAAAAGGTGAGAAAGAGGGAGAGGAGGGGGTATTATATAGGCCCACCAAAAAACTTTTCGGAAATGACCCTGTGTCCCCGGTTTCGGGCGCCCGAACTTCTGGGCCCCGAAACCGGGCGCGCACAGTGGCCCGGCCCACCCGGCCCAGGCCCGCACACCCGATCCGGTCGGACCGCACACCGTCCGACCCGCTCCTCGCGCCGACACGTGTCCCCGAACACGAAACAGCGGATCCGGCCGCTCCCCTCACGCCACGTGGCGCCTCTGGTCAACGGGGCCGTTGGCGCTGCCAATGGCGGGCCGCCACGTGGCGCCCGCGTGCGCCACGTCGGCGCCGTGCCCGCCACGCCCGCCGGCCGCCGCCTGCCCCGCCTGCCGGCCGCTGCCACCGCCGCCTGCCACGCCGTACGCGCACAGTGACGCGCCCAATCCCCGCGCGCCACGTGTCCAATCCAAATGCTCGCTGCACCCGGTGCACGACACGCCCAAACACCGAACCAATGACAAGATGCCACGTGTATTCCCGCCCGGTCCACCAATCACTCCCCCCGTTCCGTAGACCGGGACCAATGAACCGACCAATCACGTGTTGCCACGTGGCACCCCTCTCCGGTGCACGCCGGCCGCGTGGACCGCGACCCGCGCGCCCTGCCCGCGCCCACGCGCCCTGCCCGCCGCCGCTTTCCGCCTGCCCGAGGCCGCGCCGCCGCTCTCCGCCGCTGCCCGCCGCCGCCGGCCGCCGCCGGCGATCGCCGGAATCACTGTTCCGGCAGTGAACAGTAACCCGAGCTCAAAAATGACAAGTGGGTAGTCCATTTTGACCGTTTTCGCGCGCTGAATCCGAATTTGACGTCCGTTTCGCCAAATTCCAACTCTAAAAATTGCCGAAGGCACCCGGAATGTGTTCTTAGCCCAAACTTCGTGCGGAGCCCAATTTAAATATCCGATTCGCGCGAAACCACTTCTAAACCCTCCACGGGGTCCTCCGATCACTCACATGATCCATATAAGCCCGAAGTCCAACACTTATGTCCAATTATGCCACAAACACCTCCAACACACCATGTAGGCCTCCAATGGCCACCCCAACGCACTGTAGCAGCTCTGCGGAGATCCGGGTCATCACAGCTACACTGGTGGAGCAATTACACTTTTCAGCTATAGGAGGTCATTCAGGTGTGGACAACACCTATAAAAGGATCAAACAACACTTCTATTGGCCGGGGTTGAAATCAGATGTAGAAAACAGGGTAAAATCATGTGAAGTGTGCATCAAAAACAAGGTTGATGGAACTTCCTATGCCGGCTTGCTACAACCCCTACCCATTCCCACACAAGCTTGGCAAGTAGTAAGCATGGATTTTATTGAGGCCCTACCAAAATTTGAGACTCGAGATACTATATTGGTGGTGGTAGATAAGCTAACTAAATATGCTCACTTCATCCCCTTAACCCATCCCTACACTGCATTCACAGTTGCTAAGGCTTTCCTAAATACCATCTACAAATTGCATGGAATGCCTAAGGAAATCATATCAGACAGGGATAAGGTGTTTACCAGTGAATTCTGGCAAGGTCTATTCAAACTAGCAGGAGTAAAGCTGCACATGAGCACCGCTTACCACCCTCAAACCGACGGGCAAACTGAGAGGGTGAATAGGTGTCTTGAAACTTACCTGAGATGCATGTGCTCTGAGCAACCGAGCAAGTGGTCAAGATGATTATCCCTGGCTGAGTGGTGGTACAATACAAGCCACCACTCCTCCTTAGGGATGACACCCTTTGAGGCTCTCTACGGGTATCAACCACCACCAACCACTATTACTCAATCACCAACAGAGGCTTGTCCCACAGTTAAAGAATGGAAAAGAGATAGAGAATATATGATACAGGTTTTAAAAGAGAGGCTTCAGGTGGCTCAAAACCGAATGAAACAAAACGCAGACAAGGGGAGAATAGATAAAGAGTATCAGGTGGGGGAGAAGGTCTACCTCAAGTTACAACCTTACCGGCAGAGCAGCATCGCGGTGCGCAAGAGTCTGAAACTTACCTCAAAATACTTTGGGCCTTATAAGATATTACAACGAGTGGGTCCTGTAGCTTATCGGTTGAAGCTACCGGATGGAGCCAAGATTCATCCAACCTTCTATGTCTCACAACTTAAGAGAGGGGTACCCCAAACCGAGCGGCCAATGGAGACGGAGCTTGAGGTGGGAGGTGACGGTCAGCTTACCACTTGTCCGGAGCAGATTTTAGCCAGGAGGTTGACGAAGAGGGGAAATAGGGCAGTCACTCAAGTCTTGGTGAAGTGGAGCAACCTGGGAGCTGAGAAGGCTACTTGGGAGGATTATGAAGAGATGAGAACTAAATACCCGACTCTTGATCCTTGAGGACAAGGATAATTTCATGGGGGGTGGAGTGTAACACTTGAGTAGAGAGTGGCGGAGTATACAGAAGAGTGGGGGGATGGGGAGTTGTAATACACAGTAGAGTTGAGAAGAGGTAGAGGAGATCGGAGAGGAGTAGAACAGTGAAGAGGTGAAGGGTGTAGATGGAGTAGCTAACCGGGGTTGAAGCCGCTGGTGGAGTTAGGGTTTCGTACCATGGTAGGTGAGAAGCGATGGGTGCCAGGGAGTTCCAGAGGCTTCGGCTGGTCGGGCATGGGAAGCAGTTGATGCCCGACTCCGGAGACTCCTGCGGATCGGGCGACAGCATAGGAGGTTCTCCGTCAAAGAGGGGAAGCAAGCAGAAGATCGGTCCATCCAGAAGCCCACGGATACTCTGAATCGAGCCCATTAAGGGGCCCAGATACATACAAGGACTAATGCGAATAACTACCTCAGCATATGAATAATTACATATTAGTCCAGATAACAGAATAGTATATATAGCTAATTGTACGAGTAATCGGATATGAAAAAGATTAATAAACACATTTCTCTTTCCCTCGAAATTCCCCTCTTCCCAATCTCTCCCTTTCTCACTCTAGATCCCTCCAATTCTCTCTCAATTCCTCCCAGATTCTGCAACAACCCTTCCCCGATTCCAAAATCCAGCATCAATTGGATCAACCAGATCCAATTGAACTCACCATCATCCTTCCCGCCGCCGATCTCAGAGGATTCTCATCCTTGATCGGCGACGGATCGTCCGGGCATTGATCATCATCCTCACCGCCAAGCCTGGATCTCAGCTCGAAGCCCTCATCGATCGGCTACGGCTCGTCAGTTTGTTACAAATTGGTATCAGAGCCATTCCGATCCTAGGGATCGTGAAGCAACAGGCAACAATTCGAGGCAACATGCAACAATTCGAGACAACAAGCAACAATTCGAGGCAACAAGCAACAAACGAGGCAACAAGCAACGGATCTAAGCACAATTTGAGGCCACAAGCAATTATCGAAGCAATCAGCCACAGATCTGAGCAACACAGCAATCGGAGAACCACAAGCCTCAGAATCAAGCAATGTACCCACAATCGATCACAAACAATCAGTATTCCGCTGATTGAAAGGTATTAAGACGTTTTCTCAAAAATTGTTTGATTCATCTTCGTTATATTGTTGCTGCGATGGGATGTACACTTATACACTTATATTTACCATTAGAAGAATCGTAACTACTGTCAATTTGACCCGGTCAACTGTGGACACTCAACTTGCCATGCAATGGAAGTAGTAAAAGAAAAGAAAAAAAAAAAAAATTGTTGAACTAAAATGTGTAAGGCTTAATTTTTATATGTTAGCACTGTGTAAAGTCATTAATTTAGTATAATATGTTTAACTAAAATAACTAAAAATTAAATAAAGTTAAAAAAAATAAAAATTAAGAGTAATAATTAAAACTGACGTATAGCCGAGAGATATGCGTGTATCTCAATTGAGGTACGTACGAAAATTTACCACAAACCGTGTTGAATTAAAAATAATTGTGACTTTCAGTTGCATCCCTAGAAATGTCAAGGATAATGATGCAATTATCATTATTTCTTTCATCTACCAAGTGCGTTTAATTCATCAACCGTTTCTAGTACAAGTTATAAAGGAATTGATAGTTGAGACCGAGTTCGAAATCTAGTTATTTTATATTTCAAGCTAAGTTTATTTTAAAAATAAACGAAGCGTGTATCATGCTATCTTTCTCTTTAAAAAAAAAAACAAAAAAAAGTGTGTTTGCTTCATGTAGAAGCAGTGCATCCGAAGATCAACTTCTTTGACCAGTTTGCTTCGTGTAGAAATAGGGATATCAACGGATCGGATTCGGGGCGGATTTTGAAAAGTACGAATCCGAATCCGAACCCAACTATCAAACCCGAATTCGAATCCGAATCCAAAAATTCAAATCCGAAATAATTTTTTTTTTCTTTACAATATTTCAAAATATTGTAAAGAAAAAAAAAAAAATCAAATATTTATATACACATATATTATATAACGTAAAATTAATTCGGGTTCGGATTCGGGTACAATCAAAATCTATATCCAAATCTAAATCCGTCGAATTTTTATTTTTTATATTCATATTCGAATCTATATCCGTTTAATATCAGATAAATTCATTCCGCTCGAATTCGAATTCGAATAAAATTTCGAATATTCACATCCCTACGTAGAAGCAGTGCATCCTTCTACAGTGCATCCGAAGCTCAACTTCATTGACCAGTTCTATATATAACACTTCTATCCCTACGTAGAAGCAGTGCATCCTTCTACAGTGCATCCGAAGCTCAACTTCATTGACCAGTTCTATATATAACACTTGTATCATTTTAATAAAAAAATATATTAATAAAATATAATTAAGTACTATATATATATATGAATGGTAGGCTTAGGAATTATTCATAAACCTTAATTAGTTGGCGTTTCCACAGCTAGCTCTCATTTTTGAGCTTGGCAGGAGAATGGGCAGCGCAAAGGAAGCACTAAAACGGATCGGAGAACAGATCGGAACAGTAGCACTGGAACGGGTGGTATCTCGCCTCGTGGACAAGCTGCTCGACGAAGGCCCGGCGCTGGTAAGGGAATCATTACACAAAGTGGGGAAAAAGCTCAAAAGGAGTGATAAGAAGAGTTTTAAATTGTGCAAAGTGAAAATGTTCAAACGCAAAGCGGAGAAAAAAAGCAAAAACGAACGGTGAACTGGTCTAGTTTTGGATTGAAATACTTTATAATCACTTGTCTATCTACCGAGGATAGTAAAATTAAGGGTTAATTGCATATATGTCCCTATAAATATGTCGAATTGCAAATATATTCCTGCAAAATTTAACTTTTCATATTTATTCCTTCAAAAATCCACCGTTATTCAAATATGTCCCTACCGTCCATCTCTAATAGAAAAGTTGATTTAACCGTAGGTTTAATGCTTAACCTTAAAAAATAAATTTACATATTTATCCTTTCCATATTATACTTTTGGAGGGATATATTTGTAACAAGTATAATGGTATTACTTTTGGAGGGATATATTTGTAAAGGGGCAAAAAAATAATTTCACACCAAATCTGTTAAAAAATAAACAGATTCCAAACGGGGATTAACGAGAGGGGCATATTTGAAGAACTTTGGATTTTTGAAGGGATAAATATGAAAAGTTGAATTTTACAGGGATATATTTGCAATTCGACATATTTGGAGGAACATGTATGCCATTAACCCTAAAATTAATCTCTATAGTATGTGAATGCATTCGCTTTCATACTCATCATGCACTTGTAAGTAAGTTAATTACTCTGTCAATTTTTTTTTTCTTTCAAGCCATCAAATATAGAATCAATAATAAAGTGCTTGCGTTTTGATTTGGTTCTAAGATTGGATTTTATATTGTTGGTGTTATGATACAATCATACTATTGAGAAAATTCGGTACGTGCTCCGATACCGAATTCTGTAAATTCACAATCCGCTCCGATACCGTCTAGAGTTGAGAATCCGCAGTGAAAACGTTAAATTGAATTTTTACCATAAAATTCGTCTTCTTAATATAACTGGAACCAATACAACCACAAAGAAAAGAAAAATCAATACAAGAAAATATGCGGGTGAAATAAAATTCATTAACTAAGAGAAGAATTACACCGATTACACAGATTTTTCTTCTGCAATAGAATAGTTTCAACCCGACCCTTCCTCCTGAATTTCTCTCACCCTTCTCTCGTCTTCTATAAAGCTAGAAGACTATGGGTGTGGCTAAATCCTAGCCCCCACTACCTGCATAGATGTTACTATCACCGTGAGTGTGAATATCACTATATGGGTGTGGCTAAATTCTAACTCACACCACCTCCATAAATATTATCACCACCGTTGGTATAACCACCACCTTCAAATAATAGCACCTATGTTATATTTATAGCTTATATAAAAAACTATTCAAATCACTCGTCTATCTACCGAAGATAGTAAAATTAATCTCCATCGTATGTGAATGCATTCGCTTTTGTACTCATCATGCGCTTCTATGTAAGTTAATTACTCTGTCAAATTTTTTTCTTTCAAGCCATCAAATATAGAATCAATAATAAAGTGCTTGTGTTTTGATTTGGTTCTAAGATTGGATTTTATATTGTTGGTGTTATGATACAATCATACCGTCCTATTCTCTAATTGCTGTTCTTTTTTGTATCTTAATTCTAAATCAATATAATTCAGCTACAGATTTAAAATTATAGTAGAATAGTTATTTTATATCTGTTTTCTTGCACTAAATATTCTATTTCGATAGAATCTGAAAATTCGAAACATAAGATTCATGATCTTACCGGCCGACCCTAACGCAAGTGGCGAAGGAACCCGAAATTTCAAATTCGAAGCTTAATTATTTCATAATTTTTAGCTAAATTTAGCATATTATTTTTTTCTCTCTAAAAAAAAAAAAAATTCATAATTTTGCAATTCAAATTGTAACTTTTTCTAGTCCGTTGAACATTATGTATTGCTTTCTTTATTTTTTTATTGTGCTTATTTTTTGGTGTTCTAATTTTATTTCGGTTTTATCATCTTTCTGCAGATACTTACTTGCAGGTATTAGCTTATGAAGAAGGAGAGAAAAAAAAGAAATAGAAAAATTGATGAATGCTCATTAGCTAAATTTCAATCATTTCACACAGAGACTCCAGCATATATAGCATTTCAACCCAAAAAAAAAAAAAAAAAAGCAAAAAAAAAGGAAAAAAAGAAAAAAAAAAGAGAGGTAAAAAAAGCTGTCAGGATATATGTTGTATGTTTGTATTTCGATTGATAATTAATGCTGTAAAAGACTATATTTGTTTACCTTTTATATATAGATAGAGAGAGAGAGAGAGAGAGAGGGGCTGATGCTTTTATAAGTACAAAGATATTTGTGTTTATAAGTTATTTTTGATGTTGAGACTTCTGAATCGGTGATCGACTTCGTTAAACTTTATCTACAGTATTTGAAGTATCTCGAAAAAATAAATTTCGTAATTTTTTGATATCATTTGTTTAGTGATCGAAAGGGTTCAAAATCAACGGCTGAAAATAAAAATCTCACAAAATGTGATAATATTACACTAAAATTTTAAATCAAAAATATTGATCTTATTTTATATAGTGTAAAAAATTTCTATCAAAATTTTATGTGAATTAGACTTTTCTATATCGTTTAACTTACAGATGGCTCATCACAATCATTAAAATTATTGATTTTAAGCTCATTTGAATATTAGACAAATGATATCGAAAAATTACTAAATTTATTTTTTAAATATTTCAAATATTCTAGATCAAAGTATAGCGGAACCGATCGTCGATTCGAAAATCGCAACATCAAAAACAACTTATAAGTACGCAGGGCTCCGTGCTTCCACAAGCATACCACGCACCCCCCCCCCTCTCCTCTCTCTCTCTCTCTCTCTCTCTCTCTCTCTCTCTCTCTCTCTCTCTCTCTCTCTATATATATATATATATATATATATATATATATATATATATATATATATATTGATAACAGTAAATATTTTTGGTGATATCAAATTTTCTATCCTTAGATCAACCAATTTAATCATTTCTACATATTAGAATTTTACTATTTTTCCAACCACTCATTAAACCCAAGGGGCCCACTATCATCTAAACCACACATCTTTTAATCCAAGGATTAAAAACTTCACCAATGACTCTGTGCTATTAATAGCATTCTAGCCTTGCGCGCTCTCTCTCTCTTCTCATCTCTCTCTCTCTCTCTCTCTCTCTCTCTCTCTCTATATATATATATATATAGTTGAGCTGGAATTAATGTAATCAAATAGACTATGTTGTCATCTATTTATTTTTGATGATGAAGCTTCTAAATTGACGATCGACATCGTTGAATATGATCTAAACAACTGAAAGTATTTAGAAATTAAATTTTAATTTTTTTTCAACATCATTGACTAAATGATCAAAAAGTTTCAAAAAATTGCTACTATACTATTAATAGTACCAAGTTATTGGTGCTATCAAGTTTTCTACTTTTAGATCAATCCCTTTGATCATTTTCACCTGTTAGATTTTACTATTTTTCCAACCATCTATTAAACCCAAGGGGCCCACTATTTTCTCAACCACACATCTTTTAATCAAAGAGTTAAACACTTAATAGTACCAATGACTTGATACTATTAATAGTATTCCAGCTTAGCTATATATATATATATATATATATAGAGTCCGGCTAGAATACTATCGATAGCACCAAACAATTGGTACTATCAAGTTTTCAGCCGTTGGATGAAAAGATATGCGATTGGGATTATAGTGGTCCCCTAAGATTTTTACTATTTAACCAACCACCTAGTAAACCCTAGGGGACCACTATAATTCCAACCGCATATTTTTTCATCCAACGGCTAAAAACTTGATAGCACCAATGACTTGGTGCTATCGATAGTATTCTAGCCTAATTATATATATATATATATATATATATATATATATATATATATAGAGAGAGAGAGAGAGAGAGAGAGAGAGAGAGAGAGAGAGAGAGACGAGAGAGGAGAGAGAGAGAGAGAGAGAGAGAGAGTAGAGCTTGTATACTTTTAAAAACACAAGATAAGCTATGCTTGTGAATTTTTTTATCATTGGATTTGCATTGAGATTTGTATTTTGTAAAGTCAACTAAAAAAAGAGAAAGAAAATGTAAATAACAGAAATCTCAATGCAAATCCAATGATAAAAAATTCACAAACATATTTTGTTTGTACTTTTGAAAATATATAAGCTCTACTCTCTCAATATATATATATATATATATATATATATATATATATATATATATAATATATATATATATATATATATAAAGTCCGTGCTGCTAATAATTTTTCAATCCAAATCTATATATATAATAAAATTAAAATTAATAATTAAATATTTATGATCTTATATACTAATATCACTCATGTGGTATTTTCATATCGCTATTCCACCCTATTTTCAAAATATTGAAAATAACAGAATAATTAAGCTCTAACACATTGTTAGATGTTTTGAATCAATTCAAAAACTTACACTAATAGGTGAAGGCATTGTTACACGCATTAGCTTAATCTTTTAAATTGGTTTCGAGACTTTTAACATAGTATTATATTCTCAACTAATTTTATTCAATTATTTTAATATAATTTTTTTTTTTAGATTCTCACTGGCTAAGTCCGGATCTTTCGAATCAATTTCATTCGATTTTCGTGTGACTGCAGTACGTGGATCATGCCATGTACTAGTAGTTTTTATTTATTTATTTATTTTAATTTTGCTGTTTTATTTATGTTGCTAAATTCAGTTTCAGTTGAATAAAATGAATAATATATTATTTTTTTTTTAAAAAAAAATAATTATTATAAGACTTATCAGTCTAATATAAAAGTTATTATTATTTTTTTTTTTTGTAGAGAAATAAAAAAATCTTTTGGAGCAAGAGAAAGGTTTTAAACTAACTAATATTCAATATAAGGCGTATGGCACGTGATTGTTTAAAGATATAATTTTTTTTTTTTGTTAAAAAAAAATTATTTGAGATCCAGCTACCTTTCTTCTGTAATTTAGTCTTATTTTTTTTTTAAAAAATAAAACGATTCACATATTAACTTTTTCAAACACCAAAAATAAAAATAAAATATAATAGCAGCAGATTAAACGCGATGTTTACTAGGTCAAGTCAAGTCAATGTTTACCAGGGCATTTCAAGAGCATTTCATATTACTTATCAAATAATGAGTCCGGTGGTCAAGTCAAGTCAATGTTTACTAGGGCATTTCATATTACTTATCAAATAACGAGTCCGGTGACATATTGGTACTCAAATTTTAGTTTGTTGTAATTTTTATAATATTTGTATCAATTAATATGATCAAATTCTATAATCTAATTTGGTTGTATAACGATCTAATCCACCGATAATAATAACTTGTTGAGTCTAAATTACTGATCGAAATTTACAAATTTTATTTTCATATGTAAAATCGAATTAAAATATATAAATAAAAGATAAATAAAAAACTAAATCAGTTTAATTTTTTATTCTTTTATGTTGATCATGAAATATATTTTTTATTTATTCTTTTAGATTGATCATGAAATATATTTTTTATTTATATCTGTTGTAAATAAATTTTATTTATCTATTTACATATGTTGTAAATAATTATTTTTTATTTATTAAAGAAAGTAAAATTGTTTAAGAAGATCTGCCCGCGGCCGAAGCGCGGGGCGACCAGCGCAGCCCGGAGGAGGACCCTGGGCCCGCGCTCCGGGCGCAGGGACCCAGCCCGCAGAGCCCCTGCGGGTGCAGGCCAGGCCCGGCATGAAGCGGGTCACTGGGCTTAGGCCCTCGCGCTCTGCGGGTGCAGGCCCGGCCTGGCCTGCAGCCCTCAGCGGGTGCTAGCCTCCCCGCGCAGGGCCCAGCCCAGCCTCCTCTACGGGCGGGAGCCGGCCCACCGTGCTGCTGGCGCTAGGCTCGGCCCAGCCTGCAGCAGCCTGCAACGCCCATAGGTACAGGACCCATGCTGGTGCGCGCGGCCCGACCCGACCTGCGTGGTTGCATCGCGTATCGCAAAATTTTTTTATTTTATTTAAGAAAAAAAAAAAAATATTATGCTCAGATTTTTTTTATGGGTGCGCGCCACGTGAGGGAGAATCTGAGGTGTATCGAGTTGAACACGGAAATTAAATTTCCGTATTATGACTTTTTATTTTTATATTTTTAAAAATTATAACTATTTATGTTAGTATATAAATTTAGAAAAAATAATTAATTTAAGTAAAAGTTAAAATTTTGAAATTTAAAAATTAAAAATTTGAAATTTCAAACAAAAATTTTAAAAATGTAATTTTAAAATTTAAAATTTTAAGTTTCTAAGTTTTAAGTTTTAAGTTTTAAGTTTTAAGTTTCAAGTTTAAAATTTAAAATTTAAAATTTAAAATTTAAAATTTAAAATTTAAAATTTAAAATTTAAAATTTAAAATTTAAAATTTAAAATTTAAAATTTAAAATTTAAAATTTAAAATTTAAAATTTAAAATTTGTAATTTGAAATTTAAATTTAAAATTTGTAATTTGAAATTTATAATTTAAAATTTGAAATTTTAAATTTGTAATTTGAAATTTAAAATTTTACATTTGTAATTTGAAATTTAAAATTTCAAATTTCAATACACATTCAAATTTTAAAATTTTTAAATTAAAATTTAAATTTAAAATTTTAAAATTTGAAATTTAAAATTTCAAATTTCAATGGACATTCAAATTTAAAATTTAAAATTTAAAATTTAGAAAAAATTTAGACATTAAAAAAAAACCCAATTTAAAATTTAAAATTTGAAATTACAAATTTGAAATTTGAAATTTAAAATTTGAAATTTGAATTTGAAATTACAAATTTGAATTTGAAATTACAAATTTGAATTTGAAATTACAAATTTGAATTTGAAATTTAAAATTTGAAATTTGAAATTTAAAGTTTTAAATTTGAAATTTAAAATTTAAAATTTGAAATTTGAAATTTGAAATTTGAAATTTGAAATTTGAAATTTGAAATTTAAACCTTAAAACTTAAAACTTAAAAACTTAAAAACTTAAAACCTTAAAACTTAAAAACTTAAAACTTAAAACTTAAAACTAAAAAACTAAAAAACTAAAAACCTAAAAACTTAAAAACTTAAAAACTTAAATTTTAAAATTTAAAATTAGATTTTTAAAAGTTTTCAAAATAATAGTTTGAAATTTCAAATTTTAAATATTAAATTTTAATTTTATATTTTTAAATTTCAAAATTTTAACTTTTACTTAAATTAATTATTTTTTCTTGATTTATACCGCTAACATAAAGATCAATCTCAATGGCAGGCTAAACAAGCCGAAAAAGATCGCCAGCGAAGCCCTGAAACTCCGCGATTTGTTAGGATCCCAGCCTGATCAAACAGCAGGAGTGAACGACAGCAGGCAGGACATCTCGGTACCACTGCAGCAAGTGTTCGGTCGCGACAAAAATTGTGATGAAATCTTTTGGTGTTTGAAAATAAAACCTACAACAATTTGCTAGCCGGGACCATCAGGCATACCTGTAATTGCCATAGTCAGTCGTCCGGGGGTCGGGAAGACTATTCTTGCACAGTATGTTTATAAAAGCTTGGAGAATGAAGGTTGTGACTGACATTTTGATCTCGTCATATGGGTCCACACATCTCACAATTTCAACATATCTGAAATTATGAAAAGAATCATACAACAAGCTTCTATTGCAAGTGATGATCTACACAGAATGGTTTTTTTCCATCTTCGTAATCTTGAAACTATGGTCGTGTGCAATCTTGACTCGCTTTAAGAGCTACAACTGGAAATGAACAAAAAGCTGAACGCGAAGAAGTTCCTGCTTGTGATAGATGATGTTTGGTGCGACCGGGAAGACGACGAAATGAATTAGGATACACTATTCACATGTTTAAGCAATTGTCGTTCGCAAGGGAGCAAGATTTTAGTTACTTCTCAAACGAAGGATGCGCCGAGAAAGATTGTTGCCGCTAAAAGTGCTACACTAGAATACATTAATGATTTGGAAGAATTAGAGGAGAATCATTTTATTAATCTTTTCATTCACCACGCATTGCCTAGCCGCTCGGAAATAAATTCTTGCTCAAGAAAAGATTTGGAAAGATAGGCAAGAGAATCGCCAAGAAATTGAACAAGGACCCTACGACAGCCAAGATGGTTGCCCTGTGTTTGCAAAATGAATTGGAGGTGAGATACTGAACAAAAGGACTCGTCCGGCGATAAAACCAAAGCATTAATGTGGAGTTATCTGCATTTGCCCGCACATCTTCAACGTTGCTAGAGGCTACCCGTTTGAAGAATTAGAACTAGTTCAGCTGTGGATGGTACATGGTTTCATCAACCTAGTTTACCAGAATGAGAGGATGGAGTATGTAGGCAGCCGAAAGAGCTGATGTCCAGGTTCTACATTCAACATCATAATAGAGTCCACTACTCCGTTGAGATAGGTAAATTTGTCAGCTACTATACATTTCATGAATTGTTGTATAATCTAGCAGAAAAGGTTTCTCAAAATGATTGTGTTAGTGTTGCCATGTGGAGTGTCCACATTGGCCAATTCTATTTTGACTCAATCCATATAAGATGTGGATTAGAATTTATCTTTTTGTGTTAAGAATAAGATCGAAATTTATCCTTATATGTTAAGGATAGAATTTATCCATATGAGGTAAAAATAAGGATATGTTTCTTATTTGTTAAGAAACATATATCTTAAGATATATATTCTAACCGATTACGTGAGAAAGAGAATATCCTAACGGGTAATAATTTATAATTAGAACCCATTTTCTTATAAGGTGAACAAAAAAAAAAAAAAAAAAAAAAAATGATACAGAAGAAGAAATAGAGATTTATTCTTCTCTTATTCTCTCTCTACGTTCATTTCAACCTACGTTCTCGGGGTTTTCTTGGGTTTTGGAGCGTGGACATAGAAAATGTTTTCTTGGGTTTTGGGGTTACGTTATCTCTGGATTTCCACCAACGTTCTCGAGGTTTTCTTGGGTTTTGGAGCGTGGACATAGAAAAAAACTCTGGTAGCCTTTTTCGCATCCGATTCGATTTGCGCATACGATCCGCAACCAGGAGATTCATGGAAGATCAAGAATTATCAAGACAAGGACGATCCAAAAAGGCTAGAAAAACAACAAGTTACCCGATCCGGCTTTTGGTTCCTGGATACGTTGGCTATACAGTTTGTAAGTTTCCGCTGTCTTCTAATTCCAACAATTGGTATTAGAGCGTGTTGCTTGTTTTCGCCTGTGATCATGCCTGTGTTTGCTTTATTTGAAAAATATTTCATTGATTATATTTTTCGTAGATTAGTTTTACAAATTTTATTTTCGATTTTCTATGTGAAATCGAATTAAAATATATAAATAAAAGATAAATAAAAACCTAAATTAGTTTTAGTTTTTTATTCTTTTATGTTGATCACAAAAAATATATATTTTTTTACATCTGTTGTAAATAAATTTTATTTATTTTTTTACATATGTTGTAAATAATTATTTTTTATTTATTAAAGAAAAAAAAATGGTTTAAGAAGACCGGCCTCGCTCTTCGGGCGCGGGGGCCGACCAGCGCAGCCCGCAGGAGGACCTTGGGCTCCATGCTTCGGGCGCAGGGGCCCAGCCCGCAGCGCCCCTGCCGGTGCAGGCCAGGCCAGGCCTGAAGCGGGCCAGTGGGCTCGGGCCCCCGCACTCTGTGGGTGCAGGCCCGGCCTGGCCTGCAGCCCCCAGCGGGTGCTGGCCTCACCCCGAGCTGGGTGCGCTGGGCCCGGCCCAGCCTCCTCTGTGGGCGGGAGCCTGCCCACCGTGCTGCTGGCGCTAGCCTCGGCCCAGCCCCCAGCGCCCATGGGTACAGGACCCACGCTGGTGCGCGCGGCCAGGCCCGGCCTGCGTGGTTGCATGGCGTCTCGCAATTTGTTTTTTATTTTTTTTAGAAAAATAAAAAAAAAATTATGCTCATATGTAGTGTTAGATTTTTTTTATTTTACAAAAATAACCCTATGGGTGCCAACTGTGTGCCCTCCTCCCCACGTGAAGAGAGAATCTGAGGTGTAAACGCGGGAATTGAATTCCCGTGTTATAACTTTTTATTTTTATAACACTTTTTATTTTTATATTTTTAAAAATTATAACTATTTATGTTAGTAGTATAAATTTAGAAAAAATAATTAATTTAAGTAAAAGTTAAAAATTTGAAATTTTAAAATTTAAAAATTGAAATTTCAAACTAAAATTTTAAAAATTTAATTTTAAATTTTAAAATTTTAAGTTTTTAAGTTTTAAGTTTTATGTTTTAAATTTAAAATTAAAATTTTCAAATTTTAAATTTCAAATTTCAAATTTCAAATTTGTAATTTGAAATTTAAATTTTAAATTTTAAATTTGTAATTTTAAATTTTAAATTTGAAATTTCAATAGACATTCAAATTTTAAAATTTTTACAACTGAAAATGAACAAAAAGTTGAACGCGAAGAAGTTCCTGCTTGTGATCGATGATGTTTGGTGCGACCGGGATGACGACAAAATTAATTGGGATACATTATTCACATGTTTAAGCAATTGTCGTTCGCCAGGGAGGAAGATTTTAGTTATTTCTCAAACGAAGGTTGCGTCGAGAAAGATTGTTGCTACTAAAAGTGCTATACTAGAATACATTCATGATTTGGAAAAATTAGAGGAGAATCATTTTATTAATCTTTTCATTCACTACGCATTGCCTAGCAGTCCGGAAATGAATTCTTGTTTAAGAAAAGATTTGGAAGAGATAGGCAAGAGAATCGCCAAGAAATTGAACAAGAAGATTTGGAAGAGATAGGCAAAAAAATCGCCAAGAAATTGAATAAGGACCCTACGACAGCCAAGATAGTTAGCATGTGTTTGCAAGATAAATTGGAGGTGAGATACTGGTGCCCGCACATCTTCAGCGTTGCTAGAGGCAACCCGTTTGAAGAATTAGAACTAGTTCAGTTGTGGATGGCACATGGTTTCATCAACCTAGCTGACCAGAATAAGAGGATACCTACATGAAAGAGCTGATGTCCAGGTTCTACATTCAGCATCATAATAGAGTCCACTACTCCGTTGAGACAGGTAAATTTGTTAGCTACTATACATTGCATGGATTGTTGTATGATCTAGCAGAAAAGGTTTCTTACAATGATTGTGTTAGTGTTGCCATGTGGTGTGTCCACATTCTCCGGTTCTATTTTGACTGTGGATTAGGATTTATCCATTTGTATTAAGAATAAGGATAGAATTTATCATATGGGTTAAAGATAAGAATATATTTTTTATTGGTTAAAAAACATATTAAATCTATAAATAGAACCCCTGTTCCTAATAATCTATAAATAAAATTCCTGATTCTAATAATAAATTTTTTTTTATTAAAATGAACATTTTTTTTCTTTTGTAATTTTTTTCTAAGTTATCAAATACTCTATTACAGAAATAATGGCATTTTTATAGCATGATCATGCTTTTATATAGCATGATATGATCAGGGATCCTAATAATCTATAAATAGAATCCCTTTCCCTATACAGTGGACACAACAAAAATACACAAGAAGAAATTCCCTATACAGTGGACACAACAAAAATACACAAGAAGAAATAGAGATTTCTTCTTCTCTTATTCTCTCTTTTCTCGGGGTTTTGGAGTATGGACATAGAAGAGAACTCTGGTAGACTTTTTCGCATCGGATCCGATTTGCGCATCCGATCCGCAACTAGGAGATTCGTGGAAGATCAAAAATTATCACGACAAGGACGATTCAAGAAGGCTAGTAAAACAAGCTACCCGATCCGGCTTTTGGTTCCTGGATACGTTGGCTATCCAGTTTGTAAATTTTCGCTGCCTTCTAATTTCAACAATTGGTATCAGAGCGTATTGCTTGTTTTCGTCTGTGATCATGCCTGTGTTTGCTTGATTTGAAAAATCTTTTATTGAACATATTTTTCGTAGATTAGTTTTACAAATTTTATTTTCGTTTTTCTATGTGAAATCGAATTAAAATATATAAATAAAAGATAAATGAAAAACTAAATTAGTTTTAGTTTTTTATTCTTTTATGTTGATCACGAAATATATTTTTTATTTACATCTGTTGTAAATAAATTTTATTTATTTTTTTGCATATATGTTATAAATAATTATTTTTTATTTATTAAAGAAAAAAAAATGGTTTAAGAAACCAGCGTAGCCCGCAGGAGGGCTCTGGGCCCCGCGCTTCGGGCGCAGGGGCCCAGCCCACAACGCCACTACAGGCGCTTGCCAGGCCCGGCCTGGCCTGCAGCCCCCAGCAGGTGCTGGCCTCCCCCAGTGCTGGGTGCGCTGGGCCCGGCCCAGCCTCCTCTATGGGCGGGAGTCGGCCCACCGTACTGCTGGCGCTGGGCTCGGCCCAGCCCGCAGCGCCCATGGGTACAGACCCATGCTGGTGCGCGCGGCCCAGCCCGGCGTGCGCGCCGGCCCGGCCTGTGTGTTTGGCGTGGTGTCTCCCAATTTTTTTTTACAAAAATAAATAAAAAAAAATAAATAAAAAAAAATTATGCTGCCGTGTGGGTGCAAACTGTGTGCGCGAGGGGGAATATGAGATGTATCAAGTTGAACACGGAAATTGAATTCCAAATTTTCTTGTTATAACTTTTTATTTTTATATTTTTAAAAATTATAAATTTCCCTGTTATAAATTTAGAAAAAAAAATCAATTTAAGTAAAAATTAAAATTTTGAAATTTAAAATTTCAAACTAAAATTTTAAAAATTTAATTTTAAAATTTAAAATTTTAAGTTTTTAAGTTTTAAGTTTTAAGTTTTATGTTTTAAATTTAAAATTTAAAATTTAAATTTTGAAATTTCAAATTTAATATTTTAAATTTCAAATTTCAAATATTTAACTTGTAATTTGAAATTTAAATTTGAAATTTGTAATTTGAAATTTGTAATTTGAAATTTGAAATTTGAAATTTCAATACACATTCAAACTTTAAAATTTTTAAATTAAAATTTAAATTTATAAATTTAAAATCTAAAATTTAAAATTTCAAATTTCAATAGACATTCAAATTTAAAATTTAGAAAAAATTTAGACATTAAAAAAAACCAAATTTAAAATTTAAAATTTGAAATTACAAATTTGAAATTTAAAATTTAAAATTTGAAATTTAAAATTTGAAATTTAAAATTTGAATTTGAAATTACAAATTTGAAATTCAAAATTTGAATTTGAAATTTGAAATTTAAAATTTGAAATTTCAAATTTCAAATTTTAAATTTAAAACTGAAAATTTTAAATTTTAAATTTTAAATTTTAAATTTTAAAATTAGATTTTTATAATTTTTCAAAATTTTAGTTTCAAATTTTAAATTTTAAATTTTAAATTTTAATTTTATATTTTTAAATTTCAAAATTTTAACTTTTACTTAAATTAATTATTTTTTCTTGATTTATACAACTTAAATAAAGATCAAGCTCATTCGCAGGCTGAACAAGCTGGAAAAGATCGCTAGCGAAGCCCTGAAACTCCGCGGTTTGTTAGGCACAGCAACAGTGCACGACAGTAGGCAGGACATCTCCGTACCACCGCAGCAAGTGTTCGATCGCGACAAAGATCGTGATGAAATTATTTGTTGTTTGAAAATGAAACCTGCAACAATTTGCGAGCCGGGACCATCAGGCATACCTGTAATTGTCATAGTCTGTCGCCCAGGGGTCGGGAAGACTATTCTTACACAGTACGTTTATAAAAGCTTGGAGAATGAAGGTTGTGACTGACATTTTGATCTCGTCATATGGGTCAACGCATCTCACAATTTCAACATATCCGAAATTATGAAAAGAATCATACAACAAACTTCTATTGCAAGTGATGATCTACACGGAATGGTTTTTTTCCATCTTCGTAATCTTGAAACTATGATCGTGGGCAATCTTGACTCGCTTCAAGGGCTACAATTGAAAATGAACAAAAAGCTAAACGCGAAGAAGTTCCTGCTTGTGATTGATGATGTTTGGTGCGACTGGGAAGACAATAAAATTAATTGGGATACACTATTCACATGTTTAAGCAATTGTCGTTCGCCAAGGAGTTACTTCTCAAACGAAGGATGTGCTGAGAAAGATTGTTGCTACTAAAAGTGCTACACTAGAATACATTCATGATTTGGAAGAATTAGAGGAAAATCATTTTATTAATCTTTTCATTCACTACGCATTGCCTAGCCACCCGGAAATTTTTGCTTAAGAAAAGATTTAGAAAAGATAGGCAAGAGAATCGCCAAGAAATTGAACAAGGACCCTACGACAGCCAAGATAGTTAGTATGTGTTTGCAAGATAAATTGGAGGTGAGATACTGGAGAGATACTGAACAAAAGGACTGGTCCGGCGACAAAACCAAAGCATTAATGTGGAGTTATCTGCATTTGCCCGCACATATTCAGCGTTGCTTCTCGTACTGCAGCCTGTATCCCAGAGGCTACCCGTTTGAAGAATTAGAACTAGTTTAGCTGTGGATGGCACATGGTTTCATCAACCTAGCTCACCAGAATGAGATGATGGAGGATGTAGGCAGCCAATACCTGAAAGAGCTGGTGTTCAGGTTCTACATTCAGCATCATAATAGAGTCCACTATTCCGTTGAGACAGGTAAATTTGTCAGCTACTATACATTGCATGAATTGTGTATAATCTAACAGAAAAGGTTTCTCACGATGATCGTCGAGTTGTTTTTTTTATTTTGTTCATATTTAATGTAGTTAGATGTGTTTAATTAAACTTCCTATCTAGCATTCAATTTATTCGTTTCTGCTTCATTGTTAAATTATGAAATCTGTTGAACCAAATGTCCCTTTAGTATTTTCGTTGAAGACCTTAGTTTTTCAGTCGTGACAATCTGATCTTAATTTTAATATTGCCTAATTAATCTAGTTCTTCGAATTTGATAATATTCTTTGTGATCATCGTTATGTGTGTTGTAAAGTGCGAGCGTTCCCGACGAGATACCTCAGTCTGCCTTTGTCCAATAAGAGCCTTAGGAAAGAGGTGTGGAGAGGAGTTATCGAGAAGATACAAAGAAAAATTGAGGGGTGGCAGGCTAAGCTACCCTCAAGAGGTGGTAGGCTTACCCTAGTTAATGCAGTTCTCACCAACATGCCCCTTTACCACATTTCCATTTTTAAGGTCCCAAAATGGGTCACTAAACGCATTGAGGCTCTTAGAAGAGATTTTTTCTGGGCTGGCACCTCGAGATCTCACGGATGGGAACGGCAAGTTGCGTAGGATAACGTGTGTAGGAATAGATTAGAAGGGGGTTAGGGTATTCTCGGTCTGCGCGTAATGAACGAGGCTTTACTCTGCAAATGGTGGTGGAGGTTTCGTACGACAACCAATTTACAGTAGAATAAACTGATTCGTGGTCTGTATTACGTGAAGAGAAAGTCACTGTGCGAGGGGAGCTCCTTTAGGCTAGCCTCACAATGGTGGAGGAATGTCCTCAGTATCAGGGAGGTTTTTAAAGGAGGGGTTTCCTACCTGATAGGTGATTAAAGTACTATTAATTTTTGGACTGACAGATAGTGCGGAGAGATGGGCTTGCAATCCCTCTGCCTCGAGCTGTATAGCGGAGTTGTTAGGAAGTTGATTAAAGTTTGTGAGTGCTTTGATGGCGACAATTGGGTGGTGAAAAATTTTAATAAGGGCTGGTACGAGGGTTTAGAAGGGTAGGGATCTTGTGCTTAAATTGAAGGAACTTGTTGGTGCTACAACGCCGGGAAATAGGGTCGATGGAGTAGTCTGGAGGTGGCATGAAAAAGATATCTTTACCGTCAAGTCGACCTACACGCTCCTTAACAACGGGGGACTATTAGAATCCACCGTCTCCTACTTGTGGAGGCTGCGTATATCGTTTAAAGTTAAGATTTTTATCTGACTCGTCTTAAAGAATCGACTTCTCACGAAAAATAATCTTGAAAAAGAGGAATGAACCGAAAACAATCTATGTGTATTCTGCGGGTCCCCAGTTGAGACGGTCGGCCATCTATTGTTGGAATTATGCTGCAGATTTACACATGAACAGGGTACAAGCTACAGTTTGCTGCAATTAATCTCTACTGCAGCTAAAGGTGAAAATGTATGGAAACCGGAAAACTTTAGGCGATTTTGAAACTAATCCCACAACTACTTTTTTTTTTTTTTTTTTTTTTTTTTTAATATTGGGATTTTTAAATTTTTAAAATTTTAAATAAATTCATAGTTAACTTTAACACCATCAAATTTTATAACTTTATTAGTTACTAGTTCTTAATTGGTCTGATTTTATTTGCTAAAATGATTGCAGTTATTTTATTTGATGAAATGATCAAAAAATTGATAAATTTTTTTAATTATTTTTCCCACAATAAAATTGTGTATTAATTTATTGCCAATTAAAAACTAATGAAATTTGCATGCTATATAGTAGAAAATATGTAAGGCTTAATTTATATATATAAGGGTGCCTAAAGTTATTAATTTCAATAAATGTTCAATTTAATATAACATGTTGAATTAACATAATTAAAAATTACATAAAATTAATAGAAAAATAAAAAATTGAGAGTAATAATTAAAACAGACATAAAAATTGATTTTTTTAATTGAAACCGATTGAAGCATACTGATAGCATTGCTCTTAAATATTTATTAGAAAAGTATAAAACGCGGTGAGCTTAAAATAATAACTGTAACTTGGGTTGCATTCCTAGCCCTTAAATATTTATTAGAAAAGTATAAAACGCGGTGAGCTTAAAATAATAACTGTAACTTGGGTTGCATTCCTAGAATTAATGTGAGGGGGCCATGATTCAATTTGCCAAGTAAATATCAAGCACGGGCAAGTTGCATCTCTTCTCGACCATGCCAATAGATGCCTCCTATGTTTGCTTCCTGGCCTTGCATCTAAGGCTCAATTTTATGGCACTCCTTTTATAATATTTTATAATCTATGTATTACGAATATTTTTATAAAATTTATGTGTCTGTATCAAATTCGTGTTCGATGTGAATATTATTTTTTTAATTATACATCTTGAATTTTTTTTTAATTAATTTAAATTTGTTATAGATATAATTAATACTATAAAATAATTATTTTTTGCTGTATGTTGGAAACTGTGGACCGAAAGTTCCATATATACCTTCAGACACTGTGAAACCTCCACTTTCGCAAGGCAATCGGAGTATTCTTTAAATTCACAATGATAAAACTAATGTACGACAAATGAAAGTTCCATATACCTTCAGGCACTATGAAACCTCCACTTTCGCAAGCCCATCGGAGTATTCGCATGTCAGCTGCTGATCCCTCCCAACCAGTGCAGACAAATAGAAAGTGATGGTCAAAGAATACTGCAGCTATTATATTTTGAGAAATAAATCCTTTGCGGCACCGGAATCTCGGTTGCTTGCTTTTGCTGACAACCGAGGGAATATGTGTTCCATCAATCGCACCAATTGCATTCTGCAAGTAAACATCGAACATAATAAATCATATATTAAAATTTCGAAATGACACATAAGTAAAAGCACAAATATAAAAGCTTACATACCTTGAAAGGGTGAAAATTTGCATTATCTCTAATTCGGGAATGCACCGGAATATTATTCGGCGGAAGTGTTATGTAATCGTCTTTCAACGTCACAATCCCCCGAAGCACATTGTTGAAATGTCGACTGATAATTTCACCCGAATGTTGAAATGTTTCAGCAATTACCCTATTGGCCACACCATAGCCTACGCAAAACAGAAATATTCCTAACTATTCCTCAATTGTCATATTTCTTGTGCTTTGTACCAATCCCTTTCGTACGAGCTCATCGCGCAGTGCAATGAAAGTCGTGGTCGGCATTCGAAAGTGATTGTACCCACGCTCAGGATGGCCATTCAAGATATCACATATCAGCTGATGCCCTGTAAAAGGACGAGTACAACACGGTTGCTTGTCGATGGTTTCACTATATGTCAAGTAACCTTGATTCAACAACATCGCAAATACATCATCCCAATACTAAATAAATATATTTCTTAACGGAGGCTTATTTACTTTTAATTTTGTTTGATTGTCGAAAGAAAATTACTTTGTTATTTAATAATCTCTGTTTTTCAAAAATTTGCAAAGAATAGACTAGTTGCTTAAATTAATTTATTTCAGAACTTTTATTATTTATTTCGTTGTATGCTTAATCCGACTAATATGGTGTATAGTTGCTTAACCAGGTACCGAGACTGTTTTACTGGGCGGGGACGGGTTCGAGTGAACGCTAGACGTAGTCGTCGTCGTCGAGTCGTTCTTTTTATTTTGTTCATATTTAGTGTAGTTAGATGCGTTTAATTAAACTTCCTATCTAGCATTTAATTTATTCGCTTCTGCTTCATTGTTAATTATGGAATTTTTTGAACCAAATGTCCTTGAAGTATTTTCGTTGAAGACCTTAGTTTTTCAATCGTAATAATTTGTTTGATTCTGATCTTAATTTTGTCATTGCCTAATAAATCTAGTTCTTTGAATTTCGATAGTATTCTTTGTGATAATCGTTATGTGTGTTCCCTGTTTGATTTTGTAGCCTTGCGTATTTGCTTATCTAGCAAGTACACGGCATTTGTTACGCTTCGGGTTCGGGGCGTGACAAAAATCGTCATTGTGACACCCCCGGAATTTGGATTAGTCCTCTATATAAATAATATAATAGGACTAAAATCTCTAACCCGGCTATAGCATTTTGGATGGTAGCAAGATCCAAGAGGTTATGAGAGTTAAGCGTGCTAGAGCTAGAGTAATTCTAGGATGGGTGACCCCCTGGGAAGTGGGGCGTCACAGTTGGTATCAGAGCCATTCACCAGCCGGAAATATGAGATAAGTCTCGGCTGAGCCAGGGTTATATAGTGGGTAGAGCGAGGCTCCCCGGCTAATGACCGTTGTGGGTGGAGTGCAGCTCCCCACAAGGTCGGCTAAGGCTAGCGAGACGAGTCTCACATCGCCTGGTGCTTGTGAGTCTAGAGTAGTTCTATGATGGGTGACCCCCTGGGAAGTGGGGCGTCACAGTCATCATCATCTAAAATGTCCATTAATTGTGGAGGAAAACACATTACCATAATTCGAATCACCCATCAATGCTGTAAATACAATATAGATTGAACAGTGACAATCACAACACATGACATTGAAAAACAACATTACTTCAAGCATGCTAGTATGATAGTCAATATTTACAAAGTACACTTAACATCATGAAAAGTAAATAGAATTGTCTACATTCTGCATTGCGACCTGTCGATAAACCCACATTAAAGCTAAGTCTTGCTTATATAATACATTCTGCATTGCGACCTGTCGATAAACCCACATTAAAGCTAAGTCGTCTGTCATCGTCATAAAAAGTTGACGATTATTTCCATCTTTCAATGCGTCCCCTGCAATAAGTACTTTTTTGGACTAATTCCGGGTAGCGCATAGACTCGGGTCATGCATTCTTGAATGGTTGGAATAATAGGTTTGTTCGTCTTTTCGCTCTGATACATTTCACGTACAAACTCAAGCTTTTGCCTGCCTATTTCAACCATCTCAGTCATTACAGTAATCCCGATATTGGTTTTTCGCCTCCGTCCCCCAGAGGACGAGGCATTTTGGGTGCAGGGTTTGTGGGTTGTGGGGACCGTGGTCGTTTCCATGCAGAGCTATGACCGGAGCCACTAGCACTACCACCGACATTGGAAAATTCAGGAGGAGGGCTTGGGGAGTGGGAGGTTTGCATCGACCTGATATTCGCATATTGAGGCGACGCCGATGATCCTGCTTCAAATGGACTAGGTAAGAGATTGAAAGCCGACATTCTTACTCCAAGTACATTATCATCCTCACCAGGGGAAGATGAGGATGAATTATGAACAGTTTGAGCTGCAGGTATATTTGAAGAAAAGCCATATCGGCCGGTGGCAGTTGTTTTTTCGGTCAAGAACTCTAGATCCTTATATGCTGGAAACGGTTTATCTTGACATTTTCCATATGCCGGATTTTTCTGGAGAAAGATTAATGGAAACTTTAATATAAATTATGCATATAGTACTGCAGACTTTAGTAAAATATTATGGATTATAGGTTAAATTTACCGCTAACACTGCATCCTAGTCACTTGGATCATCTGCAGTCGGGATATTGTTAACATAGCCCCATCCCCATCCACTCTTGTTGACTAAGCAATTATAAAGCATGAAAGTGCGCTTTAAAACTTTTAGCCGATTATTTATTTGTTCTTTGATCAGTTGCGAATTATTCCTAGCATTGAATCCGGAAACGACGCAAACCCAGGCTACATTAGTGAACGACCCATTAACGTAGTTCCCTAATGTATGCTCTTCGGTGAGCAAACACAATAAACGGGAGTCCATATTTTTCGTCCAATTTTGTCTTCGTGTATACGCTTGGGCACGCAGCCCGCTACTACCCTCCTGAGAACCTATGACTTTTGGAAACGCCTCGAAGGCCACACTTTGTTTGGCCACATGTTTTTTTTGAATGGACGCATATGTAATTAGAGTTATATGATGTATACAGACATCAAAATATGTAATAGAGTTATATGATGTAAACGAAGGCCCAATGATAACAATAATTCAAGTATAAAGTAATGTGCATTACCTAGGTAGCTCAATATTAAAGCATATAAGATGAAATTGTCCTAAGTTCAAACACAATAAACTAGATTTCAAACTTCAATAAGCATACAAGATGAAATTGTCCATTTTAAATTAATCGGTGCTATCTAATAGAATGAGAGTTCACGGCAAATTTCTATTATTGCAACTAGCGCATCCACACACATGGCATTTGTATGATGATATTCCAAAAAAAATATACGTTTTACTTATGAAAATAGTTGCATTTTAGTCTATATATATAGTAATTGGCTCAATTGATTGCCAAATTGTATGGGGGTGCAGTGGGTTGTAAATCCATGTCATCCATCAGATACTTATGGCAACCGTTATCATCGCCGATATTTTTTAGGAATCATCCGACAAAGCAATTTTTCCACTAGTCACAGGTTGGCAGCATACACACAAACATCACATGTTGGCAACAGAGGCATAGGCAGCATACACACAAACAACAAAAGGAGGCAGCAGGATGATAGGCAACATATTTAACAGCACATATTGGCAATAGGGGAACAGAATGATAGGTAACATATTTAACAGCACATATTGGCAACAGGCAACAAGAGCACATATTGGCAACATGCAACAAGAGCACATATTGGCAACAGGCAACAAGAGCACATATTGGCAACATGCAACAAAACAGGGGATAAGCAGCATACACACAAACACATCTCTGGCAATAGGGGATGGGCAGCATACACACCAACAGCACATAACATGGCAACAGGGGATAGGCAGTATACACACAAACCAGCATACAAAAGATCACGCTACAGCACACATAAAGGCGATAGACAATGTCATACCTTTATGCGGTGTTCCGAACCTAGGAAGAAGAAAATGGACGGTAATAACATGACGTTCGACAAGGTAAAGCTCGATCGAGGTACAGGAGGAGGGGCATCGTTCGGTCGCGGGAGAGGAGGAGGGGGACCGGTCGGACGCGAAAAAGGAGCAGGGGCACCGGTCGGACGCGGAAGAGGAGGAGGGCACCGGTCGGTCGCGGAAGAGGATGAGGGGCACCAATCAGACGTGGAAGAGGAGAAGGGCACCGATCGGTCGCGGAAGAGGAGAAGGGGCACCGATCGGTCGCAGAAGAGGAGGAGGGCACCGATCGGTCGCGGAAGAGAAGGAGGGGCACCGGTCGGTCGCAGAAGAGGAGGAGGGGCACTAAGAGGAGGGGCACCGGTTGGTCGTAGAAGAGGAGGAGGGGCACCGGTCGGTTGCGGGAGAGGAGGAGGGGCACCGGTCGGACGTGGAAGATGAGGAGGGCACCGATCGGTTGCGGAAAATGAAGAGGGGCACCGATCAGTCGCGGAAGATGAGGAGGGGCACTGGTCGGTCGCGGGAGAGGAGTCGGGCATCGATCGGTCGCGGAAGAGGAGGAGGGGCATCGATCGGTCGCGGGAGAGGAGGAGGGGCACCGGTCGGTCACGGGAGAGGAGGAGGGGCACCGGTTGGTCGTGGAAGAGGATGAGGGCACCGATCAGTCGCGGAAGAGGAGGAGGAGCACCGATCGGTCGCGGAAAAGGAGGAGGGGCATCGGTCGGTCGCGGGAAAAGAGGAGGGGCACCGATCGGTCGCGGGAGATGAGGAGGAGCACCGGTCGGTCGCGGAAGAGGAGAAGGGCACCGATCGGTCGCGGAAGAGGATGAGGGGCACCGGTCGGTCGGGGGAGAGGAGAAGGGGCACCGGTCGGGGAAAGAGAGGGGAAGGTTAGATAGGAGGAAGAGGAGGAAGGATGAGTGTTGCCTCGGACACCGTGCGGGGGCAAGCTTCAAGAAGGTATTCTAGAAGAGGTGGGAACAACCGTTCCCACCCCCCAAATTTGTGTTTGGGTATAAGAGGGGGAATAACCCTCTTATCCACGTCCCCCCCCCCCCCCTTATACCCATTACCAAACAATGCCTTAAAGTTTTTTGTTGGTGGGCTACCGAGGAGGAAAATAGAAGAATTTTTCAGAATAGAAGAAAAATCTTAGGCTAATTAATGTTCGATATAAGATGACTCACGCGAGATTGGGAGGTTGCGTGAAGTTTTTTTTTTTTTTTTTTTTTTTTTTTTTTTTGAGACCTAGCTGTGTCATTCGTGTAGCTTAGTTTATTTATTTTTATAAATGAAATGCATAGCAACCTAGTGTTTTCAATAATAATAATAATAATAATAATAATAACAGCAGACTAAACCAACCGACTTTGGAACAACGACAGTCTGCTTTGAAGCGCGGTACAGATATGGAGAGAGAATTGCTACCTTGAGAAGGTATTGTTTATTGCCAATGTTTTCTAGGTCAAGTCAATAAGATATTGTAGATTATTATTCGTATTATTTTTTATTACCTAATTAATTATAAAGAAAGATTATACATATGCACAAGTAACGAAGAGGGAATAGTTGAGTAAATTATTATTATTATTATTATTATTAGGGTAAATTGCACAATTTTTTGCTCAAATTTATAGAATTATTATAATTTTGTTCTATAACCTAATTTTATTAACTAAATATTAATCAAAAAAATATATAGGACAATTAGAAGAATCGTAACTACTGTCAACTTGACTCAGCTAACTGTAGACACTCAACTTGCCATACAATCGAAGTAGTAAAAGGAAAAAAAAGAGAAAAGAAAAAAGAAATACAGAAATAGTTGAACTAAAATGTGTAAGGCTTAATTTTTATATGTCAGTACTGTGTAAAGTCATTAATTTAGTATAATATGTTGAACTAAAATAATTAAAAATTAAATAAAAATTAAGAGTAATAATTAAAACTGACGTATAGTCGAGAGGGTACGTATGCGACAACGATGCAACTATTATTATTTACCAAGTAAATATCAAGCACGGGCAAGTTGCATCTCTTCTTAATTAACCATGCCAATATATAGATGCTTCATGTACGTGTTTGCTTCATGTAGAAGCATTAATGCATCCAAAGGTCAACTTTATTGCACCCGTCATATAAACTTCTATCTTTTTAATATTAAAAACTTCAACTTTTAAAGTTAGCATCACTAAAAAAAAGTTTCTTTAAATTTTTAATAAAAATATATATTAACAAAATATAAGTAAGTATTATTCAGCCTATATGAATGGTAGGCGAACAGATGAGCATTTGCAGAAATTATTCGTAAACCTTAATTAGTTGGCGTTTCCACAGCTAGCTCTCTTTTTTTAGCTTGGCAGGAGAATGACGGGACTAGAAGTACCGGCCGTCGTATTAGTACTGGAAACGGTAGAATTCGTGGTATCTACAGCACTAGAAGCCCCGCCGGCGCAGAAACCATCAAGTTTTAAGAGGCGATTACGCAAAGCGGGGAAAAAGCTCAAACGCAAGGCGGCGAGGGCGACAAAAAGCTTTAAGAGGCGATTATGCAAAGCGGGGAAAAAGCTCAAACGTAAGGCGGCGAGGGCGACAAAAAGCTTTAAGAGGCGATTATGCAAAGCGGGGAAAAAGCTCAAACGTAAGGCGGCGAGGGCGACAAAAAGCTTTAACAGGCGATTATGTAAAGCGGGGAAAAAGCTCAAACGCAGGTGATGAACTGGTCTAGTTTTGAATTAAAATAGTTTGTAATCACTCATCTATCTATCGAAGATCATAATATTAATCTCTATAGTATGTAAATGCATTCGCTTTTATAATTATCATGCACTTCTATGTAATTCTATGTAAGTTAATTACTCCGTCAATTTTTTTTCTTTCAAGCCATCAAATATAGAATCAATAATAAAGTGCTTGTGTTTTGATTTGGTTCTAAGATTGGATTTTATATTGTTGGTGTTACGATACAATCATACCGTCCTATTCTCTAATCGCTGTTCTTTTTGTATCTTAATGCGAAATCAATATAATTCAGACTTCATATGTATTACTTGAGCTAGTAGAATTGGTTCCTTTATACAGATTCAAAATTGTAGTAGAAAAGTTATTTTATATCAGTTTTCTTACATTAAATATTCTATTTCGATAGAATCTGAAAATTCGAAACATAAGATTAATTCATGATCAGTGGCAAAAGACTCAATGGCTAGTAATTGGCTCCATCATAGACAATCGGTTCTATTAGGCTTGATCTAAAGTATTTGAAATATTTACAAAATAAATTTTATAATTTTTTAATATTATTTGTCTAGTGATTGAAATGGCGCAAAACCAGCGGCTGAAAATAAAAATCTCACTTAATAGCACCAATGACTTTGTGCTATTAATAGCATAGTAACCTAGCGTTGGCAACTTTCGAAGCCAAAATCGTTTTTTTTTTAGGTGTTTTCGGTACATATGGCACCGTCCGAGTACAGAGTTGCACCCAGTAGAGTTTGAGTGCCCAAACGTCTTCAGTGAAGCGTTCTGGGACAGCACGTCAAGTTTCTTTAAATTCGGAGACCCGTAGCCACGGTTCGGATCATAGTTGATCGATCGGCGGATTTTCAAAAACTCCGGCAAATCCCGGACTTCAGTGAAGTTCCCTATTTAAGCTTTGTGCACACAGTGTGTCAGTGGGTTGGGTATGTGAGAGTCTTTTTCTGACCTGTGATTATAATTTAGGTCCCGCCAGTTAGTCGCGAGCTCGTGAACCATCCAACGGATCCCACAATCGTCTATCCTGAGGTGGGTTTATCTTCGGTCCGGGCTTTATCATTTCTACCCTATGGGATACCGTAGTAGGTCGGACCCCTGTGTTTGATGTAGCCTTTCTACTTGCTTTCATTCCAGTATTCAGTCTCTATAGCTATATAGCATTGATCTTACAGTTGAATTTTTCTATATGCTTTTGTTCTCAGCACTTAACATATATAATGATATACACCTGGACCTATGCCATGCTTGCTTAGTCACTAGCTTAGTTGTATCAGCATTTCCTATTCTTCTATTGCATGTTAGAATAGGAATTCAGCTTCAGTTTTACAGTTAAGTTATTCAACTTTTGTTGTTCCGTCTCTGTTATACAGCTTCAGTTATACAGTTCAGTTATATATAGTTCAGTGATACAGTTTCAGTATATCAGCTTATACATGGACACATATCATGCTTGATTGGTCTTTTGATATTTATCATGCTTGATTGATCGATCATCATTTGGATATCAGATTATATCTGGACATTTATCATGCTGATTGGTGATTTTTCTTAAGATTTTGACCTTATCGACTGGTTGGCTTACTCAGCTCATGATTGGGTCCTTAGCATGTTTTCTTTTGGATACTTGCATTATTGTTGCCCTTCTGGATAGGGTAGTGCAGCTTGATATTCGACCATGAGTTTACCTACTAAGTCTCGGTTGTTGGAGCCTTGAGCATGCATATGTGACTATAGCTTGTGTGGCGCTGCAGTTCTTAGACAGGAATCACAACCCTGAGTACTTCAGTTTGCTGGCCCATATGGGGGTGTTGTTTTTTAGACAGGGTTCGTCACCCCGGGAGCTTCACCCCTAGATTTGTTGTTCCCCGCTCTCAGATAGAGTTAACGACTTTGAGTATGGGTGGACATGTTACGCCGCTCTTAGACAGATAGCCACTTTGAGTGCGGTGGTTATGTCCTTCCGGAGTGGTACTTGTTTTTGGTCTTCGTGACCTGTTGGGCGAGCCTTGGTCGGGTCTACATGACGGGCCATAGTGATTGGGTATACTGTCGGATCATTATATGTTCAGTTGATGCATAGTTTCTCCAGCATTTATTAGCATGACTGGCACATGAGTGTTCATACTCTTTGTTTACAGCTTTGATATTCATAGATTATCATACTTTTTCTGTGTTATAGCATGATCTTTATCTATATACATTGAGACAGACTAGGATTATTTGTTTGCCAATTATTGAATGATTAGCTTCATTCATGAGTAACCTACTTTCATTTCAGTATAACTAGTATCTTGCTTTTCAGCTTTGATTGGGTATTTCAGTTCTAGCATTGATACATGATTACTGGTATTGTTATTCCAATATTTATTAGCATTGATTAGCACATGATTATTGGTACTCTACTTTACAGCTTTGACATTTATGCATACCCATATTTGCCTGATCTACAGCATGATATATTGATATTATTCCGATTTATCTGATGGTTAGATATAGCCGGTTCAACTTAATCTTTGAGTACCTGCTTTCATATCAGCATGATTATATCTATCTATCAGCTTTCAGATTATGTTCAGTTTTGTTATTCGCTTATTATGGTATCCGGTAGGTACGACTGCTATTTCTCGGCCCGTTGTGCCCACTGGGATATATTTATATTGTATCTCACACCGTTTGGGTGACCACTATTTTAGGTTATTCAGGTGCTGAAATATCGGGATGATCTAGTGAGCTATCGCGATAGAGTTGTCCCTTGCTATTGGCCACAGTGACCCAGTGCATTATATTTCAGTTTAGTTGATGATTCTGATCTATCAGTTGTTATGGTCTGGGTGTTTGTGGATTTTGTTTCGTGTGGATATGGATGTATTTAGTTGTAGAGTTTATGTTTATATTTAGTTTGATCATGTCGCTCTTAAATTGCATTGTTGTACTTGCCTAGCCGAGCATGTATAGGGGAGACTTATTTCGTGTGGACAGAGAATTTTCTATGCATGTGACGGTTTGTCCATGTCCTGGGTTTCAACTTTTGAACTCTAGTTTAAAAAATAAATAAATAAATAATTAGACCGCTTTTTAAAACTCAGAGGATGACAGCCTGCTATATAACCAAAACTCAGCCGAGACTCATCTCACATTTTCGGTTGGTGATTGGCTTTGATTCCAAATGTAACGACCCGACCCCACTAGCAATAATAATTCGTTGGGTCCAAACCACAGCCCAAAATGCTTAAACAGTTATATTTACTAATGTTCATGTCTCTTATATACCCAATCATAACTCTATTTCCATCCGATGTGGGACTATTAGGGTGTCACTTTAGGCCTAACGTCCTCAACTATTGGGGTGCCACCATTAATTAGAGGTGGCAATCCAGCTCGCTGTTAGCCAGCCAGCTTGTGTTCGGCTCGAAATGAGCTCGAGATCGAATCACTCGTTTAGTAAACGAGCCGAACACGAGCCGCATTTTTTAACTCGCTCGTGTTCGACTCGATAACAGCTCGAATATATATATATATATATATATATATATATATATATATATATATATAATATTTTTATTATTTAATTTTTATTCTAATTTAAATATAAAATCTAACTCCTTATAAAAAAGATTTATTTATCTAAGCTGAGCTAGAATGCTTTTAGAAGTATTAAAAAAAAAATTAATGCTCCGGTAAATTTTACTATTTAGATTTTAACCCAAACTAATATAAAAAAATAATTTTTTATAAATTTTAATTATTAGATTAAGATTTTAATTTTTCAAATTTATATATAATAGTGGAAAAGAAAATCTAACTTGTTCGCGAGCCAGCTCGTGTTCGGCTCGTTAATAAACGAGCCGAATACGAACCGAATTTTTCAGCTCGATATTTAAACGAGCCAGCTCGTGTTCGGCTCATTTATTAAATGAGCTGAACACGAGCCGGTCCCAGCTCGCTCGTGTTCGGCTCGTTGACACCCCTAGTCACAATTATCTAGAATAATACGGTTTGACTGGAATAGCTATTCTTGTTATTTTTTTACACTGTTTGGCAAAATAACGAGAATAATTTTCGTTGTTTCCGATTTATTTCAAAACCAAATGAAGTCCAGAGAAATTTGGAAATATTCGATTTTTTTTTTTTTTGAAAATAAAAAATGATATTTTGGTTCACCAAAAGTATATTAGATATTTAGAAATTTTAGAGTGTGTTGGATATTATCCCTAATATTAATACTTACATTATGTGCATGGATGCATTCACTTCTGTACACATCATTCACTTCTATGTAAGTTACTCTTTCAATTTTCTTCCTCCATACCATCAAATATAAAATATAGAATCAGTATTAAAGTGCGTGCATGCATATAATTTGGTTCTAGGTTTGGGGGTTTATATTGTCAGTGTTATGATACAATCCTGTAGTCTGATTCTCTAATCGCTGTCCATTTCAAATCTTAATGCTAAATCAACATAGTTCAGATGTATTATTTTCATTCGTTTATTTCTTGCAGATTCAAATGTGTAGTTACAAAGTATTTTATGCCAATTTTCTTGCATGATTTTTCTATGAAACCCAAAATTCAAAGGATAAGATTCATGATCTAGCAATTCAAATTGCATCCTTCTAATCTATTTGAACGTTTCGTATCACTTTATTTTTTATTGTGATCACTTTTTTATATTTAAATTTTATATCTGTTTCACTATCTTTTTACAGTTAATTGATGGACATTAACGAAGCAGATAACATGCTATATTTCTCTCAAAAAAAAATAAAAATTGATAGGCATTGCTAATAGGTATGTATACTGCTATTGGGTGGATTGTTAATTATTGTCAAAGAATTAGTTTGGCCAATAAAAAAAAAAGAAAAAAGAGCAAAAAAAAAAAAAGCAAAAAAAAAAAAATGAAAACATAAAAAAAAAAAAAGGTTTGTTAATGTTATAATAATATTCAAAATTTCTAAAACCCTCAATAATCACTTTTATTATTTTATTGTTAATTTTAATTTTATTGATACTCATTTATTATCATTTAATTATTATTAAATTCTTAATTAAGTTTTAAATATTTTTTGCATTCATTGACTCTTAACTATTCTTTATGGATGATGTGAATGTTGGGAATTCCAACTTTCACCTACACCTTACACTTATAAATACTATACTATAGTAGTGTCATGCCCCGGGGTGTAAACTAGACCCCGGGTCCGTCTACAGATCCGCCGTGTACACGGAACTTCCCGCGTACACGAAGCGCTGGTAACCTGCTCAGATATAAGATGTATAATAAAAGAGCATAATACAGAGCTGAAAAAGAAGAACCACAAAGTATCTCAGACTAGAACTACAAATAAAGCTGTAATATGTACAATAATCTCCCAGCTCACCAAAATAGTACAACCAGCTGGCGAAAGCCAGACCTAAAATAAAAGAGGAATACCACAGTCTGAGTAAAGGGTGCAGCATCTATTTAACAGCTCTCAGTCTCACAGGAGATCTATCTATTCAGCGATCCCCTTACCTCGATCAGCTACCGATGGCCTAGCAGCTCCCGCAGACGACTCTGCAAAATAAGGGAGAAGAAAGAAACAGAAAATAACAATGGGGGTGAGAACTACCAGATAAACCAGTAACCTCCCCTAGTGGGTAAAACCTCAACTCTGACGCACCCACTAGGACTATTAGAGGCAAAGAAAAAAAAGATGAAGTGGTAAGGTACATAAGGTACTGAAATAGGGAACTACCACTACTAGCATGCCTCTAAATGCAATGTGTGAATGCATCAGGAAACAGTGTCTGACCAAATAACCCAATCTAGTACCACCAGTAAAACTGGTATTGCCTGCTCAGCGGAATCTGCACTCAAGTCTCGAAACCGCGGGATCGGCCCGCACGGCTCGCATCCCAAAATAAGTATCAGACCGGCACACACGGCTGGGTCCAAAAAGCCTACCTCCGGAGTGGCACTCGAGGGGAGCGACCCACACGAGTAAAGTATCTCTGTCATCAGTATCACAACTATCTCTGTAGCACAGGTCTCACAAGTATCACAATATAGTAGGACTGGATCACGACTATGATCAAAGTGGAAAACTCCGTCCACTACAGCAAACCCAATCCCCAACAGATGCAAACAAATAAACCAGACTCAACCCCAATCTGATGCAAGGATAAACATCTGGTCGACCACCTGCTGTCCGTGGTCACCGCAATACCCTACAAGTCCATAATCTAGTGCAATCCTGACTACACTATCCCAAACCCCTGCTCATACTCGAGCAACAAGCATCTGAGTGCAAAGGACAACAATAAAACATGTTCAAATACCAATATGATAGTGTAGCAATAAATAGGGCTAACTATATGTCCAAACAAGCATGCAATTGTACTATCTAAAAGCAATAGAAAGGTGTCAAATATTTATTTTAAAAAGATTGATTTACTGTACTGATATAAAAGTTATTTGCATGCGAGATTATAGCCTTTGTCCCAATCACAGTGTCCCAAGATAAGTTATAATATAATTTGTGGGGTTATATGTATGGTTCTTATCAATTGTCATATTAAATTTTGGGGGAGTTCGTCCCAGCGGTTCTCATCAATTGTCATATTAGTTCGTCCCAATGGTTCTCATCAATTGTCATATCAGTTCGTCCCGATGGTTTTCATCAATTGTCATATTAGTTCGTCCCGATGGTTCTCATCAATTAAATTTTAGTGGAGCTCTAATAATCCCAGTGAGCTTGTCAAAAATGAGGTAAGCAACAACCGCCCACCTCGAGCAGCTCAAACCACACCCAGATAGTCTCCTGGCTGCCTACAGTCCCCTAAAATTGTTGTCTGCCGAAAACGGTGCCCTACAGCAACACATATAGCACAGGGTGTAACTATAATATTCATAAAAACACAGCTTTTGCTATTTTTCAAATAACACGAAAAGAGAAGAGTTTTTCACCTCTGTACAGTGCTCAGAAAAACCCAGAAAAATTACGGTTGCGTTCCTTGCGACGAGTAGATCGAAATCGACTCTTTAAACGCCTCGATCCGATGCTCCTAGCTCAAGATATAATTCGGAGAAGTCGATGCTGTCAAGAAATTACCTGTGACACCCCCGGAATTTGGATTAGTCCTATATATAAATGATATAATAGGACTAAATCTCTTAATCCGGCTATATCATTTTGGGTGGTAGCAAGACCCAAGAGGTTAAGATAGTTAAGCGTGCTAGAGCTAGAGTAGTTCTAGGATGGGTGACCCCCTGGGAAGTTGGGGTGTCATAATTGGTATCGGAGCCAATCACCAGCCGGAAATGTGAGATGAGTCTCGGCTGAGCCTAGGTTATATAGCGGGTAGAGTGTGGCTCCCCGGCTAATGACCGTTGTAGGTGGAGTGCAGCTCCCTACAAGGTCGGCTAAGGCTAGCGAGACGAGTCACACATCGCCTGGTACTAGTGAGTGTGCTTGAGTCTGACGTGAACGTCAGGGCTTAAAGGGGGGAAGAATGTGACACCCCCGGAATTTGGATTAGTCCTATATATAAATGATATAATAGGACTAAATCTCTTAATCCGGCTATAGCATTTTGGGTGGTAGCAAGACCCAAGAGGTTAAAAGAGTTAAGCGTGCTAGAGCTAGAGTAGTTCTAGGATGGGTGACCCCATAGGAAGTTGGGGTGTCATATTACCACAGCAAAAAGGAGGGTCAAAGAGCCTCGGGAAACGTGCCAAAAGTGTGAAATGGAGCAAAGTGATCAACACGAAAATCGAAGCCTTACCTCTTAGGAACGCGCTGCCGCAAAAATCGTTCAAAAATTTCTCCTGGTTAGAGCACAGGGATTTTTTGACTGAACTGCGACGGAAAATGGGCCGAAAAAGGAAATCGTCACAGTGCACCGCGTCGCAGATAACTCGCTAAGGGGAACTCCAAAAATTCTAAAATTTTTAGGAGAGAGAGAGAAGAGAGAGAGAAAGAATTTTCCTAGAGGGCCCAAGCTCTGTTTCTTTCTCTACAGCTCGAAAAGCGAGGTGAGAAAGGGAGGGGGGGAGATCCTATATATAATGGGCCAAGGAATATTCTTGGGCTCCACACAGGATCGGACTGAACAGGAAACACCGAAATGGACCATCCAAAACGCACCACGTGTCCACAAAACAGGAAACAGCCGTGCAAGGACCACTCAAAACCCGCCACGTGTCCCACGTGGTGCACGTGCTTGGTCCCCGCTCCGGATTTTTCGAAAAATGCCAGCCAATCAGGGCGTGCCACGTGTCACTAATCCCGTTGCGCCGGCCAGCCAATCAGGAGATGCCACGTGGCAACTGCAATCTTCGGTGCTCCCGGTGCACGCCATGCCCGTGGACCCCGCTCCTGCGCGCCTGCCCGCGCCTGCCCGCGCTGCTCGCGCCGCGTGCCGCTGCGTTCTGCCATGCTCTGCCGCGCTCCGCCGCTGCGCCGCCGCCCGCCGGTGCCGCCGGTCGTCGGAACAGTGATTCCGGCCGCCGGGATTACTGTTCCGGTGAACAGTAATTTTGCGCCGAAAAAATAAAGTAATTATACCATTTTGATCGTTTTCGCGCGCTGAGTCCGATTCCGCCATCCGTTTCGCCAAATTCTCATCCGAAATTTTGCCGAAAGCTCCCGGAAAAGCCCACTTGATCTGATTTTCGCGCCGAGTCTATTTCTAAGGTCCAATTTCGACTTTACAAGTTCCTTTGCACCGTATAAGCCTCCTACAGTCACTGTTTAATGTTGCAACAGTTCCTGCGGAAGTCCGGATCATCACAAGTATGGTGTAGAGAGCAGGAGAGAAGTTTTATTTTTAGACAAGTGAAAAGAAAAAAAAAGGAAAAGAATTTGTTTAAATTCTATTTTAATTTTATTTTGTTTTTTTTAAGTGTTTTTATTTATCGGGTGTTGAAAAAACTTCGTCAATCTCTTCCGCGGTCGTGCTCGTAGGAAGGGGAGTTCCGGTCGTATCTTGGGGTGGTATCTCTGATTAATCCGCACGAAGGACGGAAATACGCCTGAGGGCAGTACCTCGCACGTTTCCGGATAAATTTTATTTCGATTTATTTTTATCTATAATTTCTGGAATTTCACTACAACAAAACTGGCTTTTAGCGGCGATTATTTTTTACTTTCCCGGCGATTATAATCGCCGCTAAATACTTTTACGGCAATTATAACAATTGCCGCTAATGGTAGGGTCGCTAAAAGTTATAGCGGCATTTATTTCGGCGGTTGGTAAAAGCCAAAACAAATGCCGCTAAATACTATATAATAGCAACTATTATAAATGCCACTATAATTATCTATAATTGCCGCTAAAAACATATTAAATGACTAGTAAATAGGATCTATAGCGGCAATTATTTTGAGACTCTTTAAATTGACATTTACGAATAAATTAATCATGCAAATAATTTTAAATTGGATTACATTCAACAATTGTCAAACAACAGAAGCCAAATTATTTAGCCAAATAACAATTTGCACAGTAAAAATATAATTATCAATTAAAAATTACATTCAAAGTTTTCAATCTAAAGATAAAAATACAATTGTCAAACAACAGCGACGAGGACTTCATATGCTGTTTCACGAAGATCATCATCTGTTATACCTGAAAAAAGATAACTACATTAATTTATATTTGAAAGATTACAGTAACTGAGATAATGAGCTGAGAAGATATGCGAATTCTTAATAAGCATCTTATAAAAGACTCATCCAGATTTTTTTGATATCTTCATATAGAAAGATTAAGTGTACTTCAACGCCAACTCAACTAGTAGGTAAGGCATATGATTAATGAGGCATTTTAATAACAGATCGTGAAAGGCAATTTCCAGATTTTGGAAAACAACTAGAAAAAGATATTAACACACAACTAAAGTTTTTCTTTTCGTGGAGAACGGAGAATGGTTTGATAGAATAATACATCATCCAGGACACTTCTGTCACTTCCTCCCTAGCATTTTGCAACAATGCTATGGATATATTACTAGGTCTACTTGAATAAGATATCCGTAAACTACTCCACGGTCTTCTCTCTAAGCATGCTACAATTTATTGATATACATAAAAATCTTTGAACAGAGGCACCGAAGAAGAATCCTCCAAGTTTTCAACATCTTTACCGTTACTTTTATACCAAAATTAAACAACTCCACATGGCTATCTCAATAAACATCGACTTCTCTATGCCACATGCATTTGTTCCACTATCCACCTGCTTAGGCTCAAGGTGCTTCTTGAAATCTAATGTTTTATCCATTTAAGCGACACAGCATGAAGCCCTCAACAGAGAGCACAAGAAGATAACAATGAAAAGCAGCACCTTCAACAAAGTATCAATAAATATAGGATTTGGTCTTGATTTTAAAGTTATGAGGCAAGTCATTCATGCTAAAAAGAAAATAAACAGATCCAGACTGTAGTAAAACTACATTGAGTGATATATTCTTACCATGACAGATCTGGAGCAAATTTCTCTGCTAGAATTGCAGCCTTCAGTGACAGTTCTTCGCGCATAGCAAAATCTGCTGTACTGAGATACTGAAGAAAACAGAAGAACATGGTGATAATACACAGCAATTCTTACACATTCCTCATGTGAAGTAACCACCAAGCATGTAAAAATAAAAGAACTAGTACCATAAGGTTCACTCTACCTGCAATAATTCCTCGACTATGTCCTTTGCACTAGTCACATCACACATTCCATAAAGCAGATCGAGAGCACGCCTTCTAATACTGAAATATCAGCAACACAAATTCCATATATTAGGTATCAAAAAACAGATCATAGCACATTTATTTCATAAAGCACTTCAGGTTCTTCAGGTTGGAAAATACAAGTCTAAGGAAGATAAGAAGAAATCTGAGTAACAGTAACAATGAAATTACACCACTCTGAAAAGTTAAGAGCGACAAATAGGGCCAAAAGAATGCTGCTACTCTGAAGCTACCCAGCAGTGCAAACCCAGTGGACTTTAATGTTGGAAAAGGGTTAGTGAAAAACAACTTTAAGGAAATAGGAAAAAAGGCTGCTGTACATACTACATCTCATCTCAATCTGGAAATCATGCAAATCTTTACTAACAGTGCAATAGATATTTATATCAGCAATTTATAAAAATTTAAGTTGCATAATATCCGAGAAAGAATATGAGAGGAAACAAAGATACAATAAAAATGCCTTCAATATCCAACATTAACTATGTTTAATGATTACATAATGCATAGCACCTCCAACTTTTGCTGAAGAATATATATGAAAATTGAAGGAAAAAAAAATTACCTGACATCTGGATCTTTCAAGGAAGTAATAATCTGAGCTTGATGTCTTTTAATTATATCCTGCACATCTGTAACTAACAGCATCCTAGTCATGTTTTCCTGCAATAAGCGATTGAACAGTTGTAAGAATGAAGTTGAAATCCAAAATAGGACTATCAGGCACAATTGATGAAGTAACATTTCCATATTCGCCAACTAAAATTATCCAAAAATAGGCAAAATAAATTAACTCAAAAATTGCATAAAAAACAGGAGAACTTACCAGACCAAGATACCAAATAGGCAAAATAAATTAACTCAAAAATTGCATCAAAAACAGGAGAACTTACCAGACCAAGATACCGAATATTTGGTTCTCTGACTGCAATAAACAGCCGGTGGTTCAAACTACTTCCTGTTTCAACTAGATCAAAGTGAATTCAAAAAGTCCAATAAGTTTCACAATTTTAATGTTGAGACTAAAGCAGGAAGGTTCAGCAGGTTTTCCTCCAAAAGTAGCATAAATGATTTTTCTGAATAGGATTTTTCTGAATAATCTGCAGGGGAATCAGGGTTTCTTTCCATGATACCCTCATGTTGTTCGCTGATGCCTACTAATACTCATCATACAACCAATTATCAATGCCGTAAACTAATAGAAAAAAATTATCAAAAGTAGCATAAATGAAGAAAAGAGATATTACTAGTCACATAGAAGTCACTGAATGATATTAATAGTGTTGTGAAGTACAAATATTTAACTAATAATGACATCTAATTTAGCTAAAGGTTAAATTAATATCCCCTCAACATCCTTTCTGACCCAACTAAGATCATCATTTTCTGGTTGAAAATTGTCCGCAAAATCAACCGAAATGTGAGGATCTATCTCCGTTACCCTCTCTGCATCATCTTTGGAAGACATCTCTCCCATATCAAATATCTCCCTAGGTTTCATTGGCCTAGGAACAAACCAACCAAGGTTTCGACGATCTTGAGCAAATATCACTTGTTGAGCTTGCGACGCAAACACAAATGGTTCATCACTAAGAAAATCGCCGGTATGTATCAAGTGAGAAAAATTGACGAGTGTGAATCCTAATGTATCTTTCTTTACACCTTTGCCTTTAGTCACATCAGCCCAATCACATCTAAACAAAACAACTTTAAATCCATCATAATAATTCAATTCTATAATATCAGTTAGAATGCCATAATAGGTGACATCTCCAACAATAGGTCTTGGGTCACTAGTACTTGCATAGCTTTGTGTCTTTGCGACCACCATGACTCCACTATTCTGAGTGGTCAAGTCCTTCTCATATTCTTTAGTTCGAAACCTATAGCCATTATTCACGTCGAAAGCTTGAAACCTTCTCGCAATGAAATTTGGACCACGAGCAAGCCATCTAATATCTTCTGTAATTCGATCACTAGCTTCATTATCCAATTCGTTAACCTAAAACATCAAAAGGTAAAAAATAAAAAAGAATTGTTAGCCTATATATATGAATAATACTTTACAATTCAAACTAATTTTCTAAAATGTAGAAAGCAATACTAACACGTTCTCGAAACCATTCATGAAACTTTTCATTATGCAAACGATCTATGTCGTGTTGTCCCAAGCGATGTCGCCGGTTTAGTCTTTTGATTACACTCAAGTGTTCTCTACATTGTGGAAATAAAATACGTAAACAACAATATAGAGTGAATATTTTTATACATAAACAAGTTTTTTTTCAGTTATTTACTTACTTTCTGAACGACTCGACAATTTCGGAATTGCAATTAAAAAGAACATATCGATGTGCTTGTGTCCACGTTTTCTCGTCCATCATAAATGCTTGGACTTTTCCATAAGGAATCCCTACATCAAGAAATATGATTGATTCTTGCACCAAGTCACGTCTAGTATCCACACGATTCCTAATTGACTGATTAGATTTTATCCCATTATCTTCCAAATATCGTGAGCAAAATACTAAGCATTCTTCTGCAATATATGCTTCTGCAATTGAACCTTCTGGGCGTGCTTGATTGCGTACATTGGATTTTAGAGTAAATAAAAACCTAAATAAAAAAAGTATACGTTATATTCTTCATTTATAGAATATATACTGTAAAGAATAAACAAAGTAGTTACTAAATAACTATTTTACCTTTCGATTGGATACATCCATCGGTAGTGTACTGGACCAGCTATTTTAGCTTCATTTGCTAAATGAACAGCCAAATGCACCATAACTGTAAAAAATGATGGTGGAAAGATCTTCTCCATATTACAAAGTGTTAGAACAATCTTTGACTCAAGCAACTCAAGCTCATGAACTTGAAGAACTTTAGCACATAGCGCCCGAAAAAAATTACTAAGTTCAATCAAAACGAAACTTACTCTCTCCGGTAAATTCCCACGTAATGCAAGAGGAAGAAGTTCTTGCATTATAACATGGCAGTCGTGGCTCTTAAGTCCAGATAATTTACGTTTCTTAAGAACACATCGTGAAACATTTGATGCATATCCATCTGGAAATTTCACATGCTCTAAAACTTCACAGAACACTTTTCTCTCTTCTGGAGCGATAGCAAAACAAGCAGGAGGCAAGTATATTCTTCCTGAAGATTGTTCCCGAGGCCAAAGCTCTTCCCTTATCATCATCTCTTGCAAATCACGACGAGAACTTAAGTTGTCCTTAGACTTTTTCTCATCATTAAGCAAAGTATTAACGACATTATCGTTTATATTTTTTTCTATATGCATAACATCAAGATTATGGCGCAATAAATTGTGCTCCCAATAAGAAAGTTTGAAAAAAATGCTTTTCTTTCTCCAAGGTTTTTTACGACCACCACTGAAATTCTTATTCATCTTGCCAAAAGTGAACTGAAGACTATTTACTTGATCCAACACTTGTGAACCAGATGGCGGTAGAGGTGCTGATCTCAATTCTTCCGTTCCATCAAAAGATTTTCGATCATATCTATATTTGTGATTAGGATCTAAGAAACGCCGATGACCCATGAAGCAAAACTTCTTGCTATGTTTCAAGCGTCTAGAACAAGTTTCCACGTTACAAGACGGACATGCGAAAGAACCATAAGTGGACCAACCAGATAAATTCCCATAAGCTGGGAAGTCATTTATAGTCCACATAATTGCAGCATGCATTAGGAAATTCTCTTTGCTCGAGGCATCGTAAGTTTCCACACCTTCCCATAGTTCAATCAACTCCTCTATAAGAGGTTGCAAATACACATCGATGTCATTTCCAGGTCCTCTTGGGCCAGGAATAAGCAAAGACAGAATAAAGTTTGGTTACTTCATGCACAACCACGGTGGCAAATTATACGGAATTAAAATGACAGGCCATATACTATAGTTACTTCGCATTGTCCCAAATGGGTTAAAGCCATCAGCCGCTAATCCCAATCTAACATTACGAGGGTCAACAGCGAACTCTGGATAGCGAGAATCAAAATTCTTCCATGCTTCAGAGTCAGCCGGATGCCTCAAAATGCCATCTTTAATTCGACCCTTCTCATGCCATGTCATGAAATCTGATGTTCTAGATGACATGAACATCCTCTGAAGCCTTGGTTTTATAGGAAAATGCCTCAACACCTTCGCCGGAATCTTTTTCTTTTTTTTCTTCAAAATTGGTGGATCATTGTCGGTACTGTTTTCATCATTTTTCCATCGAGAAGTCCCGCAAATTGAGCAAAAGTCATCATTCTCTTGTTCTTTCCAAAACAACATGCAATCATTAGGACAGGCATGAATCTTTTTATACTTCATCCCTAATCCTTCGATAATCTTCTTTGTTTCATTAAAAGAATTCGGTAACTTTGCACCCTCGGGAAGCACATCTATTAAAAGTTTAAGCAATGCGCCAACTGATTCATTTGACCATCCAAAACGACACTTTATATTATAAAGATGTAATATAAAGGACAATTTGGAAAATTTACGGCATCCTGGATATAATTCTTCATCAACATCTCTTAATAGCTCTTTGAACTTCTCAAATTCTGAAGAAAACTGCTCCGCCGGTTGTTCTATACCAAAATCATCTACATTTGGCTCTGCCGAGTCCCCACAATCCATGTCTATATCTGCTGCTAGATTGTGTACTCCAAAAGTATCATGTAACATTCCTATCATGTCATCACTTTTATAGTTTTTCTGTTCTAAATGAACTCCCGGTGAAGGACTTAACGATGATGTTGTTTCTCCGCGATAAAACCAAGAATCATATCCTGGCATAATTCCATTGATCACAAGATGATCGAATGCTTCTGCCCTAATTTGGTGATAGTAAAGCACACATTTTTGACAACGGCAGGGAATTTTTCCATCAATGGAATTATTTTCAAATGCAAAATTAAGAAAGGCCTCCACTTCATCCAAATATTCTTTACTCACTCTGCTATAGTCTACCCATCTCTTAGCCTTGCTACTACTATCCATGAGAAAACACTGAAAAAGAATATCAAAGTAGCTAAACTTAACACACTACAAAAGCAAAAGAAAATTAATATAACTTTCAAGCGACTATAAATTAACACAAAAAATAACAATATTACATCATGATATAAAAGGATTATTGAAACATGTAAATCCACCGACAAACTCTTATTTTGTAAAGCAGATTTCCAAGAGTACAAAAAATCATGAAGAAGAGCATAGCCACAGACAGAGCAAGAAAAACTCAAGAACTAGAGTGAATACCGTAGCGTAAGCCTCTATATGAGAACTGTGATCGAAAGCACAATCAGAGACTCGCCACTCCTAATTGTTCAAGCACTGCAGTAGCAAAAGAAGTTAGCTTTAAATCAATATGGAGAAAGAATTAGACATTTACAAGGAAAACTAACAACCCTAAACTCTCTCACCAAATCCAGAAATCTTATTCTCTGAGCAAAAGCAAACAAACCAGCTAATGAAATAGGCTCGATAACCACTCCATACAACACCAACTATCCTGAAATGGGCAGAATTTAATATTCAAATTAGTCAAAGCGAATGTAGATTTATGTACAATAATTTTTCAAGACAAATATATAGAAACAAGCTGTAAGGAAAAGTGCAAACAATTCAAGAGAAGCAGGGTCACAATTCACTGAGAAAGAGGTCATTCCATTATCTGTAGCTAATTGAAGTATCTGTAATACTATAAATTCTGAAAGTGGTATAAAACTTTGTACTGTTTTATCATGATGAGCTTGCTACTTCTCGACAAAAAAAAAAAAAAATGTTGAGAATTTGAAGCTTCAATTGTGAAGCTTAAGTCCTTGTTCGGCGATTTCCGCGAAATGATGAAACTTAGCAAAAATACTTGTAACACATTTCAAATTTTTCTGATTAAAAGGGGTGAAGTACGGAGGTGAGAGATTGAAAGAAAATAGGAGAACGAAGCGAAGCAAAATGCTTCAAGAATTCTGAAACTGTATTTTTTGCTGATGCAGTTTATCGGCAAGCTTTTTCGGAGCCCTGTTTCGAAGACCTAGAGTAATCAAAAAATTAAAAAGAAATCGTGGGGTGTCTCAGAAAAGTTTTCTGATTAAAAGGGGTAAAGTACGGAGGTGAGAGATTGAAAGAAAATAAGAGAACGAAGCGAAGCAAAATGCTTCAAGAATTCTGAAACTTTATTTATTTATAGGATGCCTTGTGTTCAAGTTAAAGTTCCATAAATACATGTTAAAGTTACTTAAATACCATGGAAAGTGTGTACTTTATGTTGATATTCTGATTGTCAGTGGAAAAAACCTAGACAGGTATAAATAGCTTCGAAAATAAAATTTAGAAATTTATTATACTTGACTTGTTACAATGTTTAAATATTCTATACAGTATAAGAGTATAATACTATTTTCTTCATACAAGCTTTAAGAAAAAAGAGCACTATCTGAATAAAAAAATACTGGTAACGATGGAGAAAAATGTACTTGCATCAGTCAAACAGAGTGATATTGCCTAAACAACAAAAGGAAGGAACAGTTCTGTTAAATTTACCTCTAGAAGACAAGCATATATAACTTTGATATTCTTCAGAGCTTATGTAAGCAAGAAACTTTGCTGAAACTGGTTTTATTGCTATCTTGAAAATGAAATTGTTAAAATTCCCATGAGCAGAAATATAAATGATATTACTAGAAGCACAAGAAAGAAAGGATGGATCTTAGTACCATTAAAAGAGCTTGGCAGACAGCTATGACAATGACTCCTTGACTGCCAGCAATATGAAGTCCTGGAATCCCAAGATAGTCAAGCGTATCACCCTAGGAAATGTAGCGGTTTCATTAGCATTTTAGCAACACATTATACTTTATCCTATCGTGCTAAAGTACTCTGTACATAAAAACTAAGAAGAACCATTACACCTTATCCTACCTTGATAAAGTACTTGTTGCATCTAGAATTAAGCTACAAGTACCACATCAATTAACTTGAAACCGCTAAACATAATCTAACTTTCTAAAAATGCAAATGGAGCATTACTCAAATAGCACAAAATTGAATCTCGAGTCATATAAAACTTTTAAATATGCAAAATAGAGGAAACAATTAGCATCAAAGATTCTGGACATCTGTTAATGATCCTCCATATAACTTCCAATGGACAGATCTGTTTCTTCAGATCAGTGCAAGTATTCCATAGCGTCTTTAGAAAATACCTATAATTTGCACTACCATAATGAAGTACTCTGTTATTTTAATATTAATTTAAAGTCTCTTACCCAAAAAGGATTTGATATAAATAAAGAAGGCATATTTCTAAATTGATATGAAAGTTCACCTGAAGTTTGGCATACCCAACTTTCCACGACACAGGCTCAACAAAATGCACAATACCAAGTAGATCCAAGAATTCAGGAATAATGACACCAACAGATCCAAGAATTCATATGACTTTTACAACCATTGTTTAAGATTATAAACCAGATACTTGTTTGGCACTTGCACATTTGTATTTCATTTCAATCTAATTAACTTCAAATCGAAAGCAATCAGGTGATCAAGCTCAGAACAATCTGGGATGGGCCAAGTTCATGTTGTTTGTGGACAGAATAGTTACTTGAAGTAAATTTTAGTGATGCTATACTATGGTGCTGCTAACAAAAGGTACATCATGAACAGTGAAAAACAGAGCAAAACCATCACAATAATTTCTTACATTACAAGGCTCTCACAGCTGTCAAACCCCCATCATACATTAGTCACATTATTCTACAATTTATCATAAAATTAGTGCATATAGTAAACATGTAAAATAAGAAGCATCATTTCCCAAGCTTCTAACAATATGAGCAGACTGGTGTTGTTGTTTCCAACAAAGTCAACTTCCACCGGATAATCCAAACAAAACTCAAACATCTCAGCAAACTTTCAAGCAGGATACATTTATATATCCTGATTATGAATTTTTTAGTTGTATCCTGATTATGAATTTTTTAAACTTATCCAAACAAAATTCATAATCAGGATACATCTAAAAAACTTTCAAGCAGGATACATTTATACATTTAAAAAATTCATAACTAAAAATAACTAAACTTTCAAGCAGGATACATCTAAAAAACTTAATAACAAGTAAACTGACTATCCAACTCTTAGTTCATTCTTATGACCCCTTTTAGAGCATCACCCCTTTTAGAGCATCAGAAAAAGCAACCCCTCAATCTAATCAAACTAAACACATCAATTTGATTCCCTAGAAAATAACTAAAAAATTCATAATTATGTAGGATTTGAGCAAATGCAGCATCAAACACCCAAAATGCTAATTCTCTAAAATCCCAACACCTACAATTCATTACTCTAAACCAACAATTTGACTAATCTACGAATCGTAATTACAAATTGATAGCAAAACCAAATGAGATCAAGGAAAAAAAACAAAATCCATTCAAGAACGAACTATGGATTTGAGATTGAAAGCTCTTACCAATGGATCGGAGACCAAATCGACAAGTTGCACCACCGAGGTCTCGGATCAGATCGCTGTGTCGAGGAAGATCGTCCACGCGGTGCTGAGAAGGTCGGAGGCGAAGAGAGGGTGATTTGGGAATGGGATCGGAGCTTGGAGAGGATGCGGAGAGCTCGAGTAGAGGTGAATAGAAGTGAAGGAGAGGGGGAGAGCTCGAGCTCGATCGGAGGTGAGGATCGAACTGGAGCTGGAGCTCGGAGGTGGGGAGTTCGCGTGAGCTCGAGCTCGGAACGCGTGAGGTGTCCGCGAAGGAGGAGAGGCCAGGTCGTTATCCTTTTCAATATATAATTATTAATTAATTTTATATTAAATTATAAGTTTACTATGGTTAAAGAAATTGATTTTTTGGTCTAGTGGTTAAGACGCTGGGCTCTGAATTTATTAACTCAAGTTCGAATTTTGAATTTAGGTTTGAGATTTTAAATTTGAATTTAAAAATTTAAAAATTATAATAATTTGCAAATTAAAATATATAATTTTTAATTTTAAAAATTTTAAGTTTATCTAATTTTATCTTAAAATATAAAATTAAAATTAAAACTTTAAAATTTTAAATTTTAAATTTTTAATTTGATATTTTTAAAATTTTAAATTTGAGATTTTTTAAATTAAATTTAAAAAATCAAAATCACTTTTAAAATACTGAGTCAATTTTTTTAAAGAGGCACTACAACAAAAGAGGTCTTTTGTGGCAATTTAATAGCGGCAATTATAAAATTGCCGCTATTAAATAATTACAAATACTGCTTTAGCGGCAATTATTTTAAACTTCAAATTTTTAGCGACGAATAATTCTATACTAAATAAACGGATGTTTGGTTATTATTTGAAAAGTGATTTTAGGCATTTAACTAAATAAAGCATTTAAGAAGTGATTTTGATTTTTAAAATCAAAATTTAAAAATTTAAAATTTAAAATTTTAAAAATTTAAAATTAAAAATTTTAAAAATTTAAAATTTAAAATTTAAAATTTAAAAGTTTAAAGTTTAAAATTTAAAATTATATATTTTAATTTTCAAATTATAATTTTTAAATTTTTAAAATTCAAAATTTTAAATTTTAAATTTTAAATTTTAAATTTTAAAATTGTAATCCACAAACCAAACCCAACCCTCCCCGATCACGCGCGCACTCGAGCTCGCCCTAGGGTAAGTTCTGTTATTCAAATTTAAATATAAACTAGCTAGATAATTTAATCACAAACAGATTTAGTGTGATTATTTTTCTAACAGTTAATGGGTATGTTATTCTATACTTTTATTGTGTCCATTATTAATTGGAGCTGTCAAATAATAGATTTGGCCATTAAAAAAAAAAAAAAAAAAAAAAAAAATCCAAAAAAAAGGTGTGTGCATAGTGTGCATTGTGGTCATAAAATATATTATAGTTTCATTTTTTTTTGTTTAAATGTATTATGTTTTGTATGGTGTAGATCTAGAATTATTTTCATGTTAGTACGCGAGTGTTTTAATTTTATTGTTGAAGACTTAGTTCAGGTATTTTTTTAAAAAAATAAAGAAAAAAAGGGGTGTGCTTAGTGTGTAGTGTGGTCATAAAATGTATTATGTTTTTATTGTTTTCTGTCTTAATATATTATGTATTTTACCATGCAAATTAAAAACTCAATAAACCTGAAATTTATGTCATATTTGTATATGAATTTGGGTGTTTTAATTTTGTCCTTCTAGTATTTATTGCTAATTTTTTACATTTTTATAGTATTATTGTGCAACAAAAGAAACCTTGATCAAAGGATGCTGCACCAAATGCTGAGTGCGAACAAACAGATTTATTTATTTTGAATATTGCTATATATACTTTTAAAGATTTTTTTTTTTAGAAAAAAAAAAAACAACTAATGTATGTGCATTAATTCTAGCATCATGCCACACAACTTGTATTGTTATAGAGTAATGTACCAGCATACCGAGTGTCACATACAAATTAATTTGTATAGTATAAATTAACAAAATGAAGAGATATATGAAGCATTACTCTATACGCTAGTGAAGGCCCTACTATACAAAAATTTAGCAGCAATAAAATTTAATTAGCTTTTATATGTTTTGTAAAATATTATTGGTTGCCCATTAATTTGATAATTAAAATTAGTATATGCAACATATCAGAATTTTGAGTTTAATTTGCAGAAGCTAATAAGTAATTAAAGTAACTTTATAGCTGATCATATATACGTATATTAAATAACTAAATAATTATTATTTTTTTACGTTACTGTTGTTGTTATTGCGATAATAACTAAAATCGTTCAATTCAAATATGTATTTTATATAATATTTTATTTTTAATATTTTGTGTGATGTGTATTGTATCTGCACTAGACTAGTATATATTATATACGAAAGTATTATTTTGTCATTAAAAATAATAGATATATTTGTATTTTTAACCATTGACTGAGATGTAAAATTTAAGCACTATATTTGAGAATAAATGATCATTTGATGAATCATTTAAAATAAATGGTTCAAAATTACTTGATATGAAAATATTACTAAAAAAAATATTGGCATTTTTGGAAAGAAAAAAAAAGGAGAAGGCAAAACTCATCTTTTTATAAATAGTATATATATATATATATATATATATATATATATATATATATATATATATATATATATATATATAAAATTGAGTTAGTATATGCATATGAATAATGTTTATTATTAGGCTAAATTACAGAAAACCCCCCTCTAATATCCCGCTTTTCCACTTTACCTCCCTGTCATTTAAAAGTCGACAATCTGCCCCCTCGTAATTACCGAATTGTGCAATAACCCCCCCGCCGTCAGTTGACCGTTAGTTGACCGTTAGTTTTTTTAAAATATAATTTCATATACCCAAAATACCCTTGAAAAATATCCCTTAAAAAAAAAAAAAAAAAAAGAAAGAAAAACTTCGGAATAGAAAAAAAAAAAAAAAAAAAAAGAGGAGGGCATAATGGTCATTTTACCCCATCTGTTAACGGTGTTGCCCCCTAAAGACATTTCTGAAATTACGAGGGGGCAGATTGTCGACTTTTAAATGACAGGGGGGTAAAGTGGAAAAGCGGGATATTAGAGGGGGGTTTTCTGTAATTTAGCCTTATTATTATTTTTTTTTCACAAACTCCAAATAAACTTTAAGCATGGTAAAAAAGTTGATAATAAATATCATTCTTATACTGTAATATCGATAATATTCTATCTCCACACACTTTCTCTATATATAAAGAATTTCTCCTGCTGCTAACTTAATTTGATTCCATACGATCTTATAAACCAAACACATTTTGGATCACTAACAATTACAACATATTGAAAGATTGGAGTGTGTTTGGTTAGGGAATAAGAGAGAACTAGTTGTTCCAGTAATAAATATAAATTTGAAAATAAGCTGGAACTATTATATAAATGTGTTTGGTTGGGTATTATATTAGTATCAGATATAAAAAATTTGTGTTTGGTGTGATAATGAAAAATAAAAGAAATAAAGAATAGTAGTTGTATGAAATGACGAAATTACCCTCAACCATAATAGTTTTTTAAAATAAATAAAATTTTTAATAGGTATGATTTTAAATATTTGTACAAATTTTAAAATTTTATAAATTTTTAAATTTATTAAAGATTAAAGTTTCAAAAATTGTGTATAAATTTTAATTTTTATTAATTTAAATTTTTATAAAAAATTTTAAGTGGGAGAAAAAATTTTAATTTTAAAATTTTAAGTATGAGGAAAAATTTTAATTTTTAAATTTATATAAATTTTAAAAATTTTATAAAAAATTTATATAAATTTAAAAATTAATAAATTAACAAATTTTAAAAAAAAAATAAAAAATTTAAAGTTTTAGATTTATTAAAAAATAAGTTAAAAAATTTTAAATTTATAAAATAAAAAAAAATAAAAATTTTAAATTTTATAAATTTAAATATCTTAAAATTTAAAATTTTTTAATTTAAAAAAAATAAAAAAACAAAGGGGGCAGGTGAGGGGTTCGGGCACACTTGTTCTCCTTACCGGCCGAAATAACCCGGTAAGGCCGGAATAACCCGGTAAGGGGAACAAGTGTTTTCCCTTGTTTCCTCCCTTTCTCAATTTTTGTTTAGATATAAAGAGAGTTATTCTCCTTTTATATCTGAACCAATTAAACACTCTTTTGAAATTGTTTGTTGGTGGGCGATTGAGTTGGAGAGAAATAGAAGAATTTTTCAGAGTAGAAGAAATATTTTAAGCCAACTAATGTTCGACATAAGATGCCTCATGCGAGATTGAGAGATTACGTGAAGATTTTTTATTTATTTTTTTTATTTGAGACCTAGTTGTCTCATCCGTGCAGATTAGTTTATTTTTTTTTATAAATAAAATGAATAGCAACCTACTGTTTTCAAAAATAATAATAATATGCCTCACGCGAGATTGGGAGATTGCGTGAAGGTTTTTTTTTTTTTTTTTTTTATTTGAGACCAAGCTGTCTCATCCGTGCAGCTTAGTTTATTTTTTTTTATAAATAAAATGAATAACAACCTACAGTTTTCAAAAATAATAATAATATGCCTCACGCGAGATTGGGAGATTGCGTGAAGGTTTTTTTCTTTTTTTTTTTTACTTGAGACCTAGCTGTCTCATCCGTGCAGCTTAGTTTATTTTTTTTATAAATAAAATGAATAGCAACCTACTGTTTTCAAAAATAATAATAATATGTCTCACGCGAGATTGGGAGATTGCGTGAAAGTTTTTTTTTTTTTTTTTTTTATTTGAGACCTAGCTGTCTCATCCGTGCAGCTTAGTTTATTTTTTTTTATAAATAAAATGAATAGCAACCTACTGTTTTCAAAAATAATAATAATATGCCTCACGGGAGATTGGAAGATTGCGTGAAGGTTTTTTATATTTTTTTTTTATTTGAGACCTAGCTGTCTCATCCGTGCAGCTTAGTTTATTTTTTTTTTATAAATAAAATAAAAAGCAACCTACTGTTTTCAAAAATAATAATAATATGCCTCACGCGAGATTGGGAGATTGCGTGAAGGTTTTTTATTTTTTTCTTTATTTGAGACCTAGCTGTCTCATCCGTGCAGCTTAGTTTATTTTTTTTATAAATAAAATGAATAACAACCTACAATTTTCAAAAATAATAATAATATGCCTCACGCGAGATTGGGAGATTGCGTGAAGGTTTTTGTTTGTTTTTTTTTACTTGAGACCTAGCTGTCTCATCCGTGCAGCTTAGTTTATTTTTTTTTATAAATAAAATGAATAGCAACCTACTGTTTTCAAAATTAATAATAATATGCCTCACGCGAGATTGGGAGATTGCCTGAAAGTTTTTTTTTTTTATTTTTTTTATTTGAGACCTAGCTATCTCATCCGTGCAGCTTAGTTTATTTTTTATTATAAATAAAATGAATAGCAACCTACTGTTTTCAAAAATAATAATAATATGCCTCACGCGAGATTGGAAGATTGCGTGAAGGTTTTTTATTTTATTTTTTTATTTGAGACCTAGCTGTCTCATCCGTGCACTTAGTTTATTTTTTTATATAAATAAATAAATAGCAACCTACTGTTTTAAAAAATAATAATAATATGCCTCACGCGAGATTGGGAGATTGCGTGAAGGTTTTTTTTTTTTTTTTTTTTTTTTTTTATTTGAGACCTAGCTGTCTCATCCGTGCAGCTTAGTTTATTTTTTTTTATAAATAAAATGAATAACAACCTACAATTTTCAAAATAATAATAATATGCCTCATGCGAGATTGGGAGATTGCGTGAAGGTTTTTTTTTTTTTTTTTTTATTTGAGACCTAGCTGTCTCATCCGTGCAGCTTAGTTTATTTTTTTTTATAATAAAATGAATAGCACCTACTGTTTTCAAAATAATAATAATATGCCTCACACGAGATTGGAAGATTGCGTGAAGGTTTTTTTTTTTTTTTTTTTTATTTGAGACCTAGCTGTCTCATCCGTGCAGCTTAGTTCATTTTTTTTTATAAATAAAATAAATAGCAACCTACTGTTTTCAAAATAATAATATAAGGTCTCATGCGAGATTGGGAGATTGCGTGAAGGTTTTTTTTTTTTTTTATTTGAGATCTAGCTGTCTCATCCGTGCTGCTTAGTTTTTTTTTTTATAAATAAAATGAATAGCAACCTACTGCTTTCAAAAATAATTAATATATCTCACGCGAGATTGGGAGATTGCGTGAATTTTTTTTATTTTTTATTTTTTTATTTGAGACCTAGCTGGCTCATCCGTGCAGCTTAGTTTATTTTTTTTTATAAATAAAATGAATAGCAACCTATTGCTTTCAAAAATAATAATAATATGCCTCACGCGAGATTGGGAGATTGCGTGAAGATTTTTTATTTTTATTTTTTTTATTTGAGACCTAGCTGTCTCATCCGTGCAGCTTAGTTTTTTTTTTTTTTATAAATAAAATGAATAGCAACCTATTGTTTTCAAAAATAATAATAATATGCCTCACGCGAGATTGGAAGATTGCGTGAAGGTTTTTTTTTTTTTTTTATTTGAGACTTAGCTGTCTCATTCGTGCAGCTTAGTTTATTTTTTTTTATAAATAAAATGAATAGCAACCTACATGTTTTCAAAAATAATAATAATATGCCTCACGCGAGATTGGGAGATTGCGTGAAGGTTATTTATTTTATTTTATTATTTGAGACCTAGCTGTCTCATCCGTACAGCTTAGTTTATTTTTTTTTTTATAAATAAAATGAATAGTAACATACTGCTTTCAAAAATAATAATAATATGCCTCACGCGAGATTGGAGTTTGCGTGAAGGTTTTTTTTTTTTTTTATATTTGAGACCTAGCTGTCTCATCCGTGCAACTTAATTTATATTTTTTTATAAATAAAATGAATAGCAACGTACTGTTTTCAATAATAATAATAATAATAATAATAATAATAATAATAATAATAATAACAGCATACTAAACTCCACCGACTTTGGAACATAATATGAGGGAGTTAGAAGTAGTGTTTATTGTCAATGTTTTCTAGGTCAAGTCCATTATAAGATATTGTAGATTATTATTCTTATTATATTTTATTATATAATTAATTATAAAGAAAGATTATACATATGCACAAGTAACGAAGAAGGAATAGCTGAGTCAATTATTATTATTATTAGGATAAATTGCACAATTTTTTGCTTAAATTTATAGAATTATTGTAATTTTATTCTATAACTTAATTTAGTTAATTAAATATTGACTAAAAAAAAATATATAGAACAATTAGAAGAATCATTGGTCAACTGTAGACACTCAACTTGCCATGTAATGGAAGTAGTAAAAAAAAAAAAAAAAAAAAAAAAAAGAAATAGTTGAACTAAAATGTGTAAGGCTTAATTTTTATATGTTAGCACTGTGTAAAGTAATTAATTTAGTATAATATGTTGAACTAAAATAACTAAAAATTAAATAAAGTTAAAAAAAAGTAAAAATTAAGAGTAATAATTAAAACTGACGTATAGCCGAGAGGTATGCGTGTATCTCAATTGAGGTATGTATGAAAATTTATCACAAACCGTACGTGTTGAATTAAAAATAATTGTGACGTTCAGTTGCATCCCTAGAAATGCCAAGGATAATGATGCAACTATCATTATTTCTTTCATCTACCAAGTGTGTTTGCTCAACCGTTTCTAGTACAAGTTACAAAGGAATTGATAGTTGAGATCATTATTTCTTTCATCTACCAAGTGTGTTTGCTCAACCGTTTCTAGTACAAGTTACAAAGGAATTGATAGTTGAGATCATTATTTCTTTCATCTACCAAGTGCGTTTGCTCAACCGTTTCTAGTATAAGTTACAAAGGAATTGATAGTTGAGATCATTATTTCTTTCATCTACCAAGTGCGTTTGCTCAACCGTTTCTAGTACAAGTTACAAAGGAATTGATAGTTGAGATCATTATTTCTTTCATCTACCAAGTGTGTTTGCTGAACCGTTTCTAGTACAAATTACAAAGGAATTGATAGTTGAGATCATTATTTCTTTCATCTACCAAGTATGTTTGCTCAATCGTTTCTAGTATAAATTACAAAGGAATTGATAGTTGAAATCAGAGTTCGAAATTTAGTTATTTTATATTTTAAGTTAAATTTATTTTAAAAATAAACGAAACGTGTATCATGCTATCTTTCTCTTAAAAAAAAAAAAAAGAAAAATAAAAGTGTGTTTGCTTCGTGTAGAAGCAGTGCATCCGAAGGTCAACTTCATTGACCGGCTTGCTTCGTGTAGAAGTAGGGATGTCCACGAATCGGATTCGGGCCGGATTTTTAAAATTCCGAATCCGAATCCGAACCCAACTACCAAACCCGAATCCGAATCCGAATCCGAAAATTCAAATCCGAAATAATTATTATTTTTTTCTTTATAATATTTCAAAATATATTATATTAAATTTAATTTTTTAAAAGGGGCAATTTCCTACGTACCCCTAAAAATTTTTCTGCTTTTAGATTTACCCCTCTTAGAAGGCTAATATTAAAACTACCCTTCTTACGTTCCAACTTCTTTCCAAAATACCCTTGAAGTTAAACTCTGTTAGTGTACCGTTTGAAACTGCCGTTATCTATGTGTAATTACTATTTTGTCCTTTCAAATATACTCTAAACCCTAAACCCTAAAACCCTAAACCCTAAACCCTAAACCCTAAAACACTAAACCCTAAACCCTAAACCCCTAAACCCTAAACCCTAAACCCTAAACCCTAAAACCCTAGAACCCTAAAAAATTCTAAACCCTAAACCCTAAAACCCTAAACCCTAAACCCTAAAACCCTAAAAAATCCTAAACCCTAAACCCTAAACCCTAAACCCTAAACCGGGGCAAAATAGGTATATCTGATAGTTTTCAACTCCGGTTATTATTTAACTCTAGTTTAACCCTAGTTAACTTAACAAAGGGAAACGGTAGGGGTATTTTTAATAACGGTGGAACGTATGAAGGGTATATTGAAAAGAAAAAAATAAGAGGGGTAAATCAGATATTTCTTCATATTTCAGGGATACACAGGCAATTATCCCTTTTTAAAATATATTACTTTGGAAGGCCAGAGCCAAACAACATTGGCTTAAAGAAGGGGATGGGAATACCAAATTCTTTCATGCTATGGCAAATGGGAGACACAGAGCTAACCGTATTGGGGTTATCGAGGACGAGGGCATTAGAATTGATAGGGAGAAGGACAAGAGCGACTATTTCTTCTACAAGTTCAAGGACATATTTGCGCCTAGAAATCTACCTCCCTCCTCATTCGGAGACTGGAGCGATCTTTTCCATGACAGCTTCTCGTTGAGTCAGGACAATCTCACTGCTCCCTTCTCGTTGGAGGAGATAAAGAGAGCAACCTTTCAGTTGAGCGGGGACAAGACCCCCGGACCCGACGGCTTCAGTATGCTCTTCTACCAGAAGTTCTGGGAGGTGATCAAAGATGACCTTGCTAAAATCTTTGACGATTTATTCGAGGGTTCTTTGAACACTGGCCCCATTGACTACTCGCATATCTGTCTGATTCCCAAATCAGAAGATGCCAAATCTGCTAACGACTTCCGGCCTATCTGTCTTATCAACTGTGTTCAAAAAATTATTTCCAAAGTACTCGCGAATAGGCTAGTCAAAGAGATGCATAAGATCATTTCCCCCACGCAGACGGCCTTCTTAAAAGGTAGATTTATTCTAGATTCTTTCGTCACAGCTAGCGAGCTTATCAGCTAGGGTGCGAGCAAACACATCGACTGTGTTGGCATTAAGGCAGATTTCGAAAAAGCCTTCGATAAAGTGAATTGGGGGTTTCTTAGACATATTCTGTGTTGCCTTGGAGCGAACCAAAAATAGTGTGGATGGATAGATCAGTGTATTTCCAATGGTAAGGTCGCCATCCTTGTTAATGGAACCCCCACAAAATGGCTTAAATTGAAGAGGGGTCTCCGTCAAGGGGATCCTTTATCACCGTTCCTGTACCTGTTGGTGGCAGAAGGTTTGGCTAGGATGACTAACAGAGCTGTCCAAAACAACCTGATTACAGGTGTAGGCCCCACAGAGGCGGCTAAAACTTCTCTCATTCAATTTGCGGATGACACCATTTTCTTCTGCAAGGCAAAAGCAAGGCAAGTACGCAATCTTCGCTTCATGTGGCAAGTTTTTGAGTGGGCTTCTGGTCTCAAGATCAACAGGAACAAGTCAGAACTTTTCTGACTGGGCAACAGACGTAACAAAGGAGAGAGGCTCGCGGCTACTTTAGATTGCAATCTAGGCTCGCTCCCGATCAAGTATCCGGGGATCCCGTCGAAGAAGGGCAATATTCGGAGAGAGGATTGGTGGCGCATCATTACCAAGATCGAGAAAAGAATTGAAGGGTGGCAGGCAAAATTGCTCTCACAAGGAGGGAGGCTCACCTTAGTCAATGCGGTACTTTCGAATCTCCCTCTCTACTTCTTCTCCGTCTTTAGAGCTCCTGTCTGGGCTCTTCGACGCATTGACTCGCTTCGGAGAGCTTTCTTTTGGAAAGGAAGAAGTTTCGCCTAGGGGGGTAACTGCCTGGTTAGCTGGAAAGTGTTTTGCAGAGATAAGAGGGATGGGGGATTAGGTGTCAAGAATTTGGAAAGCATGAACACCGCCCTGCTTGTGAAGTGGTGGTGGAGATACTTCTCAGCAGACGAGACCTCTTGGGGACCTCTTCTTAACGGACTCTACTACCTACGTAGGAGACCCCTGAAAGAAGGGACCTCGTTCAAACCCTACTCTCAGTGGTGGAGGAGTGTGTTAGGTACGAGGGAGCTTTTCAAATGCGGCACCACCCACTCGGTGGGCGATGGCGAACTGACAGGCTTCTGGTCAGATATTTGGATAGGGAATTCCTCCCTATCGACCCAATTTTCTAGTATCTTTGACTTGGTATGCAACAAAACCTGTCGTGTGAAAGATTGTTATGGACGGAACGGCTGAAGATGGAGGAAAATTCTGACGGGCTCAGGTACAGGTCCTTTGGGTATCGAGGGGTTAATTCGAAGCTTGAAAGCTATCATCTCAAGCTTGTCCCTTACAAATAGTAAAGATGAATTTCATTGGCGTTGGACCAATTCTAGAGTGTTCTCTGTTAAGTCTATGTACTGCTTTCTACAAGATAGTGGGGAAGTAGACTCTCATTTTGTTAAACTTTGGAGCATCAAGATACCGCTGAAAGTCAAAATCTTTGTTTGGTTGGTCCTTAGACGGAGGGTTCTGACCAGGGACATCTTACTGAAAAAAGGCTAGAGTGGTCCCAGTAGTTGTGTCATCTGCTTAGGGCCAGAGGAAACGGCGGATCACCTTTTTGTATCCTATTTCTCAGCAAAAACACTGCTGGAGGTCCTGCTGCCAAATAAACAGGAGGTCCGCAACTGTGCAGCTGTCGATAGGCTTTGGGAAGCGAGCACTCTCACGAAAGGTGCCTTGGGAAAAAGGGTTCTTACCACCATTGCGGCCACTTGGTGGAATATTTGGTTGGAACGAAACGGAAGAACCTTCGAAAACAAGAAACGTTGCCTTGGAGTACTGCTAGCTGACATTAGGCTATCCTGAGCGGACTGGACCTTGTATTGCGCCTAGTTTTTTTGTTTTTTTTTTTTTTTTTGTTTTTTTTTTTTTTTTTTGTTTTTTTTTTTTGGGCCCGGTTGCTCCACTGCGGCAGCCGGCTGCCCTATTGCTAAGTTCATTTGCGTTATGAATGAAGGGGTAGCATGATGCATTTCTCTAAAAAAAAAGGAATACAAATCCACTAATTAAGATTAGGGATAATCTTTATAAGATTAGGCATAATCCAAACTTATCTTAATTGGATAAGTAAAACAGAATAGGATTAGAAAACCTTCCAATTTTAGAATTCGAGACATATCTAACAATCTCCACCTTGGCTTGAATTCTTTGCCTTCTCCACCAAAACCCTAAAAGCTCATGAAAGTGCTGCTGCACATGCAAACCAAATATACGGAATTCTTGAATTTGGTCGCCTGACTTAATGAGCAAAACCGTGGGGTTCTCTGAAGTGTCAATCTTTTCATTCTCCAGTTACGCCTTTTGCAACCTTTGCTGCATCAGAACGACAACTTGCTGTAGTGCGAAACTGCTGGAGTGATCAAACTTCTCGATCTCAAATTTTGTCGACGTCTTAAACATCCAAACGAACAATTCGGCTCTGATACCAGTTTGTTATGACAAAAGCGAAAAAGATCTAGTTCGTTGGGTGCGAAAATACCAAAAGAGAATCAAGAAAGAGAGAAGAAAAATAAAGCACACAATATTTACATGGTTCGGCCACTGGCCTACGTCCACGGGTGAAGACGGAGCGGAGGCTTCCATTATAATCAAAGTGGTGTACAAAATATGCCTCTCTCACAAAACCCTAATCCCAAAATACACCCATACTCCTTCTCATCAGCCGCACAAAATAAAAGGAATAAGGGTATATTTATAATAGCGGCTAAATCCTAATACAATTAGGAATACAAATTTACTAATTAAGATTAGAGATAATCTTTATAAGATTAGGCATAATCTAAACTTATCTTAATTGGATAAGTAAAACAGAATAGGATTAGAAAATTTTTTAATTTTAGAATTCGAGCATATCTAACACTAATAATGATTCAGGGAGTACATTCGTTCAAACGGATTTTGTTTGAGATATATCGGATATTGGATACAAATTAGAATGCTAAAATATATATATATATATATATATATATATATATATATATATATATATATATATAATATAATATAATAAGTTTTTTTTTTTTTTGGATTGGACCGCATTAACCAAACATATGTTGGGTCACTAACAATATTTAGAAGCAGCCTTAACTCATCTGGTTTCATAACATCAACTGAGAGCAGAGACGGAGTCACAGGAGGCTAAAGTGGTCATGTTTTTCTCAATATTTTTAAAATTATATAAAAATTTATTATTAAATTAATAAAAAATTTAAAATAGTATAAATTTTAAAGGCCAAAATAATTTTAAAAAATAATAATAATAGTACCTTGTGGGTCACGAAATGTAAATTTAATTACCTCCAACGTATCGTAGCACTTGATTTGCAAATTATACTAAATTTTAATACTTAATTTTTTTGATATATCGTAATACTTGATTCGCAAATTATATTAGATCTTAATATTTGATTTTTTGACATTATTTTTTGTAAATTTTTAAATCATTATTATTTTAATGATAAAGCTAACTATACTCTATTTTTAAAAAAATAAATAAATTAAAAACTCAAAAGCTAATAAACAAAAAATTATTTATATATAATTTTTTTTATTAATATTTTTTAAATATTAATATATTTTAGATAATATATTTTTGGTCTTCCTACAATTAAAATTCTGACCCCGACTGAGGGAGTTGCTATCTAGAAAAAGGTAGTATTTGTTGGTATTTGTGGTCAATGCTCGAATCAATAAGAAAATATATATTAGTATTGGTATTATTTTGTCAACATGTGTCATCTCATTTACCTAATTATAAGGAAAGATTATACACATATGTGAAGAGGGCATAGTTGACTAATTTTAGTCAATTATTATTATTATTATTATTATTATTATTATTTGGATAAATTGTACATTTGGTCTTCAAACTATGATTTAGATAATATTTTTATTTTTAAATTTTAATTTATTATAATTTTTAACATTATTTTTCAGAATTATTACAATTAAATTTTATAATTCAATTTATTTGACTTGTTAATATAATGTAGTAATATTATAATTGATAATATATTAATAATAACGATATTATATTATTTTTATATTAATAATATGTTAATATTTAATTAATTAAATTATATTATAAAATTTGATTATAATAATTTTAAATTATAAATGACAATAAATTTAAATTCGAGGAACAACCGTGCAATTTGCCTTTATTATTATTATTATTATTATTATTATTAAAGTAGTGCTTTCATACTTTATATTTTTATTGTAACCGTTCGGAACGACCATACTAAATGGGTTTGAAGCTCGTACCCGTTACACGTCCATCCGTTTAATCATATATAGTCCCAGAATCCACTGATGGAATTAATTATGGTGCGGATTTGCACACATGAACCGGGTACAAGCCACAATTTGCTTGCAAATAATCCGCTGTTGCTAAAGGTGAAAAAGTACGGAGACCCTTCAACTCTATATAGGCGATCCCTCTTTTGAAACTAATCCCACAACTAATTTTTTAAATTTTAAAATTTTTAATTTTTTAAATTTAAATAAATTCACAGTAAACTTAAACACTACCAAATTTTATAACTTTATTAGTTACTAATTTTTAATTAATCTTATTTTATTTACTAAAAGTGATTGCAGTCGTTTTTAATTAAAATTGACGTATAGTTGAGAATTGAGAGGGTTTGCTTACATCTCAATTAATTGAGGTATATATGAATATTTATGAGAAAAGGACTAACCGTGTTGAATTAAAAATAATTGTGGCTTTCAGTTGCATCCTTAGAAATGTCAAGGGCAATGATGCAATTATTATTAATTACCAAAAGTAAATATCAAGCACTGGCTTCTTGACCACGCCAATAGATTTGCTTTCTGTAGAAGCAATTCATCCAAGGGCCAATTTTATGGCACTGGTAATATAACACTTCTATATTTTTAATACTAAATACTTTAAAATATTTTAATGTACACAAGATTTTTTAATTTTTTAATATATATTTTATTAAAAAATATCGACGAAGTAAAAGTGCTTCGATGAAGAATTCGATAGCAGTGTTTGGCATGGAAACAAGACCTAAAATAAACGGGTATAAAATTGAAACAGTAGTTCTAGGTTTTTTTTTTTTTTTTTTTTTTTTTTTCTTCTGGAATAAACTTATTCTCACTTGAGAATAAGCTTAATTAAAATAAATATAATTTTAATTATTATATTAACTTTTTAATTTATTTAATTATTTTATTAATTAATTATTTAACTATTAGATAATTAACTAATTAATTTATTAATTTATTAAATTATTTATTAATAATACTCATTATTATTAATTATTTTATCTATTAATTTTTAGAATTATCTAATAATAATTAATTAAATTATTATTGTTAATTATTTTATCAATTAATATTTAGAATTATTTAACAATAATTAATTAAATAAATTAAATTATTATTTTAAAATTATAATTATTCTTATTCTTATTATTACAATCTAACTATTTAAACACTATTTTTTTTATTTTTAAAAATAATTTAATTTTCATCTAAATCTAAATTTAATTTTATTCCTATTTGTTTTTGAACTTATATCTATCAAAAAAAAAATAATTTTAATTTATATATGAAATATCTATCATTGAAAAAAATAATTTTAATTTATATATGAAACAAACGCAGCAGCGTAAGTAAGTTCTTCCTCTCTATAATTCTCCTCCTCCATCTGAGTAATTTCTTCCTCTCTATTTTACAATCAATCTCATTCTTCTACTCTAAGTAATTTCTTACTCTCGATTTTTATATTTTTATGTTTTTATTCCTACGTTTCTACTTAGTTACAACACGAGAATGGCATGACAAAACTATGATCGATCGTATTAACAGCGTATGCTCAACCAAGGCTTCGCCAGCTTAATTAATTAGGCATCAACACGGAGAAATAAGTAATTTCTTGCTCTCTATGATCAGTCTCCTCCTCTAATAAGTAATTTCTTATTACTCTCGATTTTTATTTTTTTTTATTTTTTTTATTCCTACGTTTCTACTTAGTTGCAACACGAGAATGGAAGTAGCAGGATGGGTGGCTTCTCCCCTCGTGGAGAAGCTGCTCAACGAAGGCTTCGCCAGGTTAGGCGTCGGCGCGGAGAAAAAGCTACAGAAGCTGAGGATCACCATCCTCCCGGTGCTGAAATCGGTGATCGAGGAAGCGGAAGGCAGCGAGCACCAGAGCGAGGTGGAGGAATGGCTACAGAGGCTGAAAGACGCTTACGATGACGCAGAGGACGCGCTGGACCTCCTCAACTACCACCACCTCGAACAAAAGGTGGCGGGGGCGGCAAGCAGCAGTGTGTGTCAAGGTATTATTACTCGGGTGAGTCGACCTTTCCATTCGATACAGGAGGAGCTGAGGAGCTGTCTGAAAGAGCTGGAAGAGACCGCCAACGAAGCCGAGAAATTTCGTTCCTGGTTAGGCGTCCTGCCTGACAAGAGAGTAGCAGTGTCCGACAGCAGGCAGACCATCTCGCTGCCTCCCCTGAAAGTGTTCGGTCGCGACGAAGATCGTGAAAAAATCATTCAGCTTTTGAAAACGGAACCTGCAGCAGCTGGCTACTCTGGATCAACTGGCATACCTGTAATTGCCATAGTCGGTCGCCCGGGGGTCGGGAAGACTACGCTTGCACAGTACGTTTGTGAGCAGTTGAGGAGCGAATCAGGTAACAAACATTTTCATCCCATCATGTGGGTCTACGCATCTCGCAATTTCAACGCATCCGAAATTATGAAAAGCATCATAGAACAAGCTTCTATTATTAGTGGGCGTCAAGATCATGGTAATCTCCGCATTTCTGACTCGCTCGAAGTGCTACATCAGAAAATGAACAAAATGCTGAGAGTGAAGAAGTTCCTGCTTGTGATAGATAATTTTTTGTGTGACAGAGAAGACCACAAAAAGAATTGGGATACACTATTAAGATGTTTAAGCAAATGTTTACGAGGGAGCAAGATTTTAGTTACCTCTCAAACGAACGATGCGCCGAGAAGGATTGGTGCTACTAGGGAAAACAGTTACCGTTTGGAGGAATTAGAGGAGAACGACTTTTTGGATCTCGTCATTCGCCACGCATTGCCTAGCGGGGAAGTCGATTCTTGCTTAAGAGAAGAGTTAGCAGAGAAATGTAAGACGATCGCTAAGAAGTTGAATAACGACCCTACAGCAGCCGAGATGGTTGGCCAGACAATTGCTATTAAGGTGGCTGACCTCCTTCAATCACAAGGTGATTTGAATGAATATTTGAGTACGATTGCACAGAAGGACTGGTCTGGCGACAACACCCAAGCATTAATGTGGAGTTATCGTCATTTGCCGGCACATCTTCAGCGTTGCTTCTCATACTGTAGCCTGTATCCTAGAGGCTACAAGTTTGAAGATAAAGAACTGATTAAGCTCTGGATGGCGCAAGGTTTTATCAAGCCGGATGATCAGGATGTAGGCAATGGTTACCTAAATGAGTTGGTGTCCAGATTCTACATTCAGAATCATAACAGCTACTATACGTTGCACGAGTTACTCTACAATCTAGCAGAAAAGGTTTCTCGCAATGATTGTGTTAGAATAGAAGGTAATCGTCAAAGCCAGATCCCATCAACTATTCGCCATCTGTGCATACCGGCTAACAAACTGAACGAGAATAAGGAGGAAATTTGCGAACTAAAGAAACTTCGCACCCTAATCATCACAAAAGTGGAAAGCGTCACCTCAGAAGAAAATGTTGCGACCTACGTCTTCAAGAGCTTAAAAAAATTGCGCGTGCTGATTTCGGAGATAAACCTAGAAAAGTTGGCAGAATTTATTAGTGAAATGAAGCACCTTCGTGTCCTACGAGTTTCAGATACTAGAGAGTTTGTGTTGCCGGAGTCTGTGTGCACTCTTTACCAGCTACAAGTGCTGGAAGTAGAAAACGCTAGCTCGCTTCCTAAACTCCTTACTAACTTGGTTAGCTTGAGGTATCTACAGGCAAAATTTTATTTAATTTCGGCGATACCAGACATTAGCAAGTTAACTTCCTTGCAAGGCCTAGAAGATTTTCAGGTGACAAGAAGGGAAGAAGGATATAAGCGACCGCGACCACAACCACAAATCTCGAATGTAGCTGTAGCATGCAGCGACATTGGTCATGGACTGGGACATGGTGCTGCTATTGCGAGTGCTTCTCCGGATTGCTTGCCAATGGCAGAGAATGTTCTGCTAGAGCAACTACAGAGCTTGAATGAACTTCGAGGACGCTTGCGCATTGCTAATCTTGAGAATGTTAAGAGCAAGGAGAGCGCCATTGCTGCCAATTTAAAAGAAAAGAAGTATCTTGATATACTCCAGTTGGAATGGTATGGCATACTGTATTCACGGGACTTTAATGTTGATGCTGAAATTCTCGAGGGTCTCCAATTGCCCCCAAACCTTACCTGCCTGAGTTTAGATGGGTATCGAGGACGGTCGTGTCCATCTTGGCCCGAATATCAAACACGCAATATTCAAGAACTTGCACTGAGGAGCTGTGAAATGCTTGAAGAGCTCCCACTGATGGACCAGATTTTCCCTTCTTGCAGATCACTTGAGCTCTCGCATCTTTCTAAGCTTAAAGCATTGCACGCCCTTCCCCCACAGCTTACAACACTTATAATAGAAAATACACCATCTCTCATCTTTGTATCAAAGGAAGATCTGCAGATGAGCCCAGACGAGAAGAGATCCATAATAGAGGTCATGAGGAAAAGCACGCGGGAATGGTTTCTGCATCAACATCAAAAGTTCCTATTCGACGATGAAAGAGAAATGATGGAGTCCATAGCCGCAATGAATGACTCCAACAGTGAAGCTAGCTCTTCAAAGGGTAAAAATAGAGTGCCTGGCGCCAGCATGGATATTATCACCACTGTCCGGAAGAGATGGTTGGAGATGTGCGAGCAAAAGACCCCTGTCTGGGAGAGATGGTTGGAGATGCATGAGCGAAAGATGGAATTGATTTACAGCAGACAAAATGAGGCAAGATTGCATTTGCCCTCTACCCTTACTGGCCTCCAGCTTAAGGGATGCAATATTACTAACCATGCATTGTCAGCATGCCTACAAACTCTTACCTCCCTCACTTACCTGCTGTTAGCAGAGATCAGAACAGTAACCTGTCTGCCATCTGAAGATGTCCTCGGTAAGTTAAAAGCACTCCAATACTTAAGTCTGGCAGAGTGCTGGGCTCTCTCTTCACTGGGCGGTATAGGATCCCTCCCCCATCTCAAAGAACTCTGCCTATCCGGATGCCCCTGCTTGGACAGTGAAACTGCTTTCCTACAGTCCTCGTTGGAGATTATCACTTTTAAATCTTGTGCGGATGTAGATGTAATCCTTGCCAATGCAGATTTGCCATGTTTATCTGATCTTACGATTACTGGATGTCATATGCGAACGACATCTTTACAGTTTGGCAACCTCCCATCTCTTCGCTCCTTGGATATTTCGCATTGTCCTGGGTCATTCTCGGCGGATTTGCAGAAACTGCACTCTCTAGAAATTCTCATTCTGCATAACTGCCCAAATCTAAAGTCTCTGCAGATGAGCCTAGCCGAGAAGAGATCCATAATAGAGGTCATGAGGAAAAGCAAGCCGGAATGGTTTCTGCACCAATATGGAAGGTCCTTACTCAACAATGCAAGAGAAATGATGAATTTCATAGCCGCAATGAATGACTCCAACAGTGAAGCAAGCTCTTCACAGCGTAAAAAGAGAGTGTCTGGCGCCAACATGGATATTACCACCTTTGTCTGGGAGGAATGGTTGGAGATGCACGAGCGAAAGATGGAATTGATTTACAACAGACAAAATGAGGGAAGATTGCATTTGCCCTCTAACCTTACTAGCCTCCAGCTTGAGAAATGCAATATTACTAACCATGCATTGTCAGCATGCCTACAAACTCTTACGTCCCTCACTTATCTGTCGTTAGCAAAGATCAGAACAGTAACTTGTCTGCCATCTGAAGATGTCCTCGGTAAGTTAAAAGCACTCCAATACTTAAGTCTGGCAGAGTGCTGGGCTCTCTCTTCACTGGGTGGTATAGGATCCCTCCCCCATCTCAAAGAACTCTTTCTAATTGGATGCCCCTGCTTGGACAGTGAAACTGCTTACCTGCCGTCCTCGTTGGAGATTATCACTTTCAAATCTTGTGCGGATGTAGATGTAATCCTATCCAATGCAGATTTGCCATGTTTATCTGATCTTACGATTACTCGATGTCATATGCGAACGGCATCATTACAGTTTGGCAACCTCCCATCTCTTCGCTCCTTGGATATTTCACGTTGTCCTGGGTCATTCTCGGCGGATTTGCAGGAACTGCACTCTCTAGAAATTCTCATTCTGCATAACTGCTCAAATCTGGAGGCAGTGACGAATTTGACCAGGTCACTCGCAAGTTTAGAAATACATGGATGTCCAATTTTAGAGAAGCAATCCATTAACGTCGACCCCCTTTCGGGCGTGCGTATGCTTGGCGACATCCCTATAGAAGACAGCGACATCCCTATAGAAGACAGCTTCGAAGATGATCTATAATGCAGAAAAGAGGTATGCATCGATCACCTTCCTGTTCTTACAAATGGGCGAACTTCGAATTTATGATCTTCTTATTCTCTTTTCGTCCTCAAAAGTGCAAAAGTTGATCAGAGTCTCTCGATGAATCAGCGAAGATTTTAAAGTACTTCAAACTTTTCGACACCTTGCCTATGTGTTTTGAGAATAGAATTAAAATGATGAACAGATCAAATTTTAGATTGAAATACTTTATAATCACGCGTCTACGTATCGTGGATGCATTAATTTATTTTCGTACTCATCATGCACTTCTATGTAAGTTACTCTTTCAATTTTTTTTCTTTCAGGCCATCAAATGTAGGATCAGCATTTAAATGTTTGCATATAATTTGGTTACAGGATTGGAGTTTACATTATAAGTGTTATGTCCTATTCTCTAATTGTTGACCTTTTTAAATCATACTGCTAAATCAACATTGGTTTGGATGTATTACTTCTCTTACATTAATCCCTGTAGATTCAAAAGTATAGTCAAAATATATTTTATATCAGTTTTCTTTCAGTAATTCTCTATGAATCCTAAAATTTAAAGGATAAGATTCATAATCGTGCAATTCAAATTGTATCCTTCTAATCTATTTGAAGGTTATATATCATTTTATTTTTCATTGTGCTCATTTTTTGGTGGTCTAATTCTATATCTGCTTCATTATTTTTTCTGTAGGTAACTTATGGGCATTAGCGTCTGAAGATGGAAAAAAAAAAGGTTTGTTAATGAGTATGTATATTGATATTGTGTGAATTGTTATTTGGTATTGTAAAATAGTTGGCTTGGTCATTAAAAAAAAAAAAAAAAAAAAAAAAAAAAAAAACCAAAAAAAACCAAAAAAAAAAACCAAAAAAAAAAAAAACCAAAAAAAGAAGAAGAAAAAAAAAAAGAAGATTGTTAATGGGTATGTGATTCTATATTGCTATTGTGTGGATTGTCAATTAGTTTGTCCCAAAAAAAAAAAAAACAAAAAAACAAAACAAAAACAAATATGAGAAAAAAAAAAAACATAAACAAAAATGAAAAAAAAAAAGGAAGCAAAAACAAAAATGAAAAAAAAAAAGAAGCAAAAACAAAAATGAAAAAAAAAAAAAAGTGTTCAAGGTGTGCATTGTGGTCATAAAATATATTGTGTTTTTTCTTTTTTTTGTTTAAATATATTGTATTTTGTACGGTGCAGAAGGTTATTTAGAATTAAAATTATTGTTATGTTAGTATGCGAGTTTTTTAATTTTGTGGTTGAAGACTTAGTTCAGTAAAAAAAAAAAAAAAAAAAAAAAAAAGAAAAAGATGTGCTGGATGTGTATTATGATCATAAAATGTATTATGTTTTAATCTTTTTCTGTCTTAATGTATTATATTTTTTATCGTGTAAATTAAAGACTCTATAAATATGAAACATATTTGTATGTAAATTTGGGTGTTTTAATTTTTTCCTTGTATTACATCTCTTGTGGTTAATGTACATAGAGTACTATACTATATTTATATAGTTACTGTTATTTTTTTTTTTTTTTATAGTATTATTGTGCAGCAAATGAAATCAAGAAAAATGTTGAGTGTGAACAAACAGATTTATATATTTTGAATATGACTGCATATACTTTTTGTTTTTCCCTAGTAGAGAGAGAAAAAAAATGAGAAAAAAGAAAATATTTATAAATTAGAGGATTGCAATTTTCTTAATTATATTTTTTTTAATCACAAGAAATATATAAATAATTTAAAAGACTTAGAATCAGAGATTAAGAAATTTAATGATTTTCAAATACCCATAGGTATCTAAGTTAATTACACCGTCTTGTCATATTTGGGTTATTTTTCATTAAGCTGAACGCTCTAAATAAATAAAAAAAATTTAAAAATATTTGAAGTATTAGTAAAGTAGAAAAAATAAATAAATAGAGGTTGAGCAAACTCATATGTTATAAACCTTGCCATAACAAAAAAAAGAGTTCAAAATATCAGATATGCAAGATCGAACTGTTCTTATTCTCTTTCTTTTCTTTTCTCTCTCTCTTCCCCTTTTTTTTTCTTCTCTTTTTTTTTTTTTTTCTTTTTTTCATTACTATTTTTATTTCATTATTATTATTATTATTATTATTATTATTATTATTATTTTGTTCTGCTGCAGGCCAAAGATGGACCCTTTTGGGCTCTCCCCATTTTGAGCAGGCCCAAAACTTTTAAAATTTTTTATGAAAAAGAAAAATAAATAAAACAATTATAAATTAATGTACCAACATACTGTTCGTGACATGCAAATTAATTTGTACATTACGAACTAACAAATGATGAGGTATGTGAGGTATCTAGACACAATTTAACAGCAATAACATTTAATTAGCTTTTATATTTTTGTAAAATTTTATTGGTTCCCATTAATTCGATAATTAAAATTGATATATGCCACATGCTAGAATTTTGCAAATGCTAATTAGTAATTAAAGTAAGTTTATAGCTCATCATATTCATATATATATATATATATATATATATATATATATATATATATATATATATATATATATATAAATTCATCAGAATTATTTAGCTATTAAAATAATTATTAAGTAAATAAATAAAAGTAATTGTAGAATATGATGGGAGAGAAAAATATTACTTACTGGTTTAGACCTTAGGGCTGCGTTTGGAATCGGGATAGGCTGGAATTGGCTATTCTGGGGATAAGGATAAAGTACGGAACTAGAGCTTAAACTCGTTTGGGATGGTTCCAGGGATAAGAGAATTTGTGTTTGGTTTAATAATGAGGAATAGGAGGGATAAAGAGGATAAGATGGGTAAATTACCTTTTTGCCCCCAAGAGTTATTATGTGATAAAAGTTGTTAAAAATTAATTAGTTTGTTTTAATTAATGGATTAATAGTTTAAAAAAATAAAAGTAAAATTATAATCGTAATTAAAATATATAATTTAAAAATAATACATTTAATTTATTATTTAATTTTTTCAACTTAAAATTTAAATTTAAAATATAAAATTTCAACATTTTAATTTGAAAATTTACAATTTTATAATATTAATTTTAAATAATTAATTTTTAACAAAATATCTTTTTAAAATTTCGTAAAATTTATATATTTGCTAAATATTTGTAAATTTTCGCCCACGAGCTTTATTATGTCATTAAAATATTGTAAACTCGTTTTTCTTGTTTTAATTAATGAATTAATAGTTTAAAAAATTAAAAGTAAAATTATAATCGTAATTAAAATATATAATTTAAAAATAATACATTTAATTTAATATTTAATTTTTTCAACTTAAAATTGAAATTTAAAATATAAAATTTCAACATTTTAATTTGAAGATTTACAATTATATAATTTTAATTTTAAAAATTAATTTTTAACTTTAATTTTTTTTAAAATCACAAAATTCGTATATTTGATAAATATTTGTAAATTTGTACCCACGAGCTTTATTATGTCATTAAAATTGGCTAAACTCGTTTTTCTCATTTTAATTAATTAATTATTGGTTTAAAAAAATAAAAATAAATTTATAATCATAATTAAAATGTATTATTTAAAAAATTACATTTAATTTAATGTTAACTTTTTCAAATTAAAATTAATGGATTAATGGTTTAAAAAATTGTGATAAAAGTTGTTAAAATCTAATTATTTCGTTTTAATTAATGGATTAATAGTTTAAAAAAATAGAAATAAAATTATAATCATAATTAAATTATATTATTTAAAAAAATATTTAATTTAATATTTTATTTTTTCAAATTAAAATTTAAATTTAAAATATAAAATTTCAACATTTTAATTTTAAGATTTAAAATTTTATAATATTTATTTTAAATAATAAATTTTATAATATTTATTTTAAATAATAAATTTAAAATTTTATAATATTAATTTGTGATGATGAGAGTGTATTGGGAAGAGAGAAAGGAGGTGGGATGAAGGAAAAGAGAGAGAGGAGAGAGGGATTTGTGATGATGAGAGTGTATTGGGAAGAGAGAAAGGAGGGAAGAGGAGAGAGAGTGAGGAGAGAGTTTTTATTAAAATAATACGTTGGGATGAGATAAAGGAGAAAAAAGGGTAGTATGGTAAAAAATTTAATAGTAAAATATTAATGTGGGATTTGTTATACCAGCTATTCTCCTTGTTCTGGGATAAGCAATACCAGACGGTTCCAGAGCGTTTGGGAGAATAAGGGGGATATCCCCGCTATTCCCGGTTCCGTTCCAAAAACAAACGGGGCCTAGAAGATGAAAAATATTATATCAAATTAAAAATAAATTTAATAAAGTTAATTCATCTTAAACTCCAGTGATTAACATTAATAACATATCCTCATACCCACTTTTGGACATGCATAATTCTTTTTTTTTATTTTTAATTCAAATAAGACAAATAAGTAGTTGATTCTAGAAAGAACACTGTCCAAATTTAAAAAGTTGTAGCTGTAGTTATCAACATCCATCGGCAAGTACGGCTTTAATGTATACGATGAAATGAAATTCTTTTACATAGTTCTTAGAAAAAAAATACTAGTATTACATTTTAAATATATATATATATATCTTAGAATTATCGAATTAATGGGATCCAAGCTCAGAATTGAAGGTACAAGCGGAGCCCTAAATCGAAATCGAAGCAATTAAGCACAAAAACCCCGAAAACCTACCTGAAATCCGCTCCGTGTGGCGGCTGCCCTCCGCCTCCGCGGCACCAATTCGCGCAAAAACAGCAAGAAGGATCAAAATCGAGAGTACCCACAATGGAACCCCCATGATTCACCCAAAACACCACCAAATTGGGAGGCGGAAATTGGAGGCGAAATGGCGTGCGAAATGGCGTGCGATGAATCGGAGAGGCTCGTTGCGATTCAACATGAAATTGGAAGAGATTAAGAAAATGGAACATAGAGATCGGTTCAAAATCATATATCTTGGATGGAGCAGGATTAGGCGAGGGGGAAATCGAGGACGCGGATGGCCTTCGACTGTTGCGATTCTTCGTCGGTGGGTGCCGTAGATCTGTTGCGATTCTCCGTCGGAGAGATCCGATCCCCCAATCCGCGATCGGAATCCCTTTCGATCGTCCTCGTTCGTGGGTGCGTGCGTGCGATCGTCCTCGTGCGTCGGAGGCGCAGTGGATTTGTGGGAGAAAAGGCAATCGAGGAGAGGGGTTAGAGAGTGAGATCAGAGAGTGAAAGAGAGAGTAGAGGAGGTGGATTATTTAAAAAATTATAATTTATAAATTATATAAAAATTTAAAGCATAAGGATTCTTGTAGTTTAGTTGGATAGAATATTTGTTTAGTAATAAGTGTAGGCGACTCTCAATCATTTTTTTTTTTTTGAAGAATAATTAATTATTTATTATCGTTTTTTTAAATGACGTAAATTAATTATTTATTATTAATTTTTTAAAAATATTGTTTATTAATTATTTATTAATAATTTTTTAAATATCATTAATTAATTATTTTAATTACTTATTTATTGATGATTTTTTTAAATGCTGTTAATTAATTATTTATTAATAATTTTTTTATACATCGTTAATTAATTATTTATTAATATATTTTTTAAAATACAGTTAATTAATTATTTATGAATAATTTTTTAAAATATTATTAATTAATTATTTATTAACCACACTTAATCATTACATCTACTTATAATAAATATTAAAAATATTAAAATTAAAAAATACTGATATTAGCATATTTTATTGAGCTGTGCTACTTGTACACCCCCAAGGGAGTGTACAAGCTACACCCACACCCAGGAGTGGGGTGACACTCACTCGTCCCCAGGATGGGTGGGGTGTAGCCTGTACACTCCCTTGGGGGTGTACAGGTAGGTTTTTCCTATTTTATTATAGTATCCATATAATATAATAAATAGCCTCACGTGAGAGAGATTGATTGGGAGGTTGTCAGAAGAGTTTCTTTAAAATTTTTTTTTTTTGGCCCAACTATTTTACTTTTATAATTTATTTTATTTTTTTATGAGAAAAAAAAAATAGCATATTATTATTTTTTTTTAAAAAAAATAATAATTAGCAGCAGACTGACTAAAGCCAACAGGTTTCAAGGACATTATCGCGCTATAATATATTTATTAAGTTTTTTTTTTTATTTTATAAATAATTTTAATATTAATTAAATTTGTAAAGAGATTTTGAATAAATTTAGGAAAAATGCTAGATGAACTTATGTGTATCAAGTCAAGTCAAGTCAATACACTATAATACGACCGTACAATCGAGCTGTCTTCCAATTAATTTCTTCCTCTCTATCATTCTCCTCCCCCTAGGCAATTTCTTCCTCTCTATCATTCTTCTACTCTCGATTTTTAGATTTTTATATTTTTATTCCTACATTTCTACTTAATTAGTTGCAAGACGAGAATGGCATGGCAATACAATAGGATCGATCGTATTAGCATACATATGCTCGACCAAGGCTTCCCCAGCTTAATTATATAATTAGGCATCAACACCGAGAAATAAGTAATTTCCTCCTCTCTATGATCATTCTCCTCCTCTAATAAGTAATTTCTTATTACTCTCGATTTTTAATTTTTTTATTTTTTTTTATTCCTACGTTTCTACTTAGTTGCAGCACGAGAATGGAAGTACCAGCAGGATCGATTGTATTAGCAGCACTGGGATGGGTGGCATCTCCCCTCGTGGCGAAGCTGCTCAACGAAGCCTTCGCCAGCTTAGGCATCAACGCGGAGGAAAAGCTGGAGGAGCTGAGGGTCACCGTCCTCCCGGTGCTGAAATCAGTGATCGAGGAAGCGGAAGGCAGCGAGCACCAGAGCGAGGTGGTGGAATGGCTGCAGAGGCTGAAAGACGCTTACAACGACGCGGAGGACGCGCTGGACCTCCTCAACTACCACCACCTCGAACAAAAGGTGGCGGGGGCGGCAAGCAGCAGTGTGTGTCAAGGTATTATTAATTGGGTGAGTCGACCTTTTAATCCGACACAGAACGAGCTGAGGCGCAGTCTGAAAAAGCTGGAAGAGACCGCCAACGAAGCCGAGAAATTCCGTTCCTGGTTAGGCGTCCTGTCTGAAAAGAGAGGAGCAGTGCCCGACGGCAGGCAGAACATCTCGCAACCTCCACCAAAAGTGTTCGGTCGGGACGAAGATCGTGAAAAAATCATTGGGCTTCTGAAAACGGAACATCATGCAGCAGCAAATCGCAAGCATGGATCATCAGGCATTCCTATAATTGCTATAGTCGGTCGTCCAGGGGTCGGGAAGACTACTCTTGCACAGTACGTTTGCGACCAGTTGAAGAGCGAAATAGTTGACGCACATTTTGATCTCATCATGTGGGTCGACACATCTTGCAATATCAACGCATCCGAAATTATGAAAAACATCATCCAACGGGCTTCTATTGCAAGTGAGTATCAAGATCTTAGAAACCCTAACTCACCTGAAGCGCTACAACTGAAAATGAGCGAAAAGCTAACCGCGAAGAAGTTCCTGCTTGTAATAGATGATGTTCGGTGCGACGGGCAAAACCACAAGAATAATTGGAAAACACTAAGATGTTTAAACAAATGTTGTTCTCCTGGGAGCAAGATTTTAGTTACATCTCAAACAAATGAAGCACCCAGAATAATTGGTGCCGCTATTGGTGCTACTATAGAACACATTTTTCTGTTGGAAGAATTGGAGGAGAATGACTTTTCGGATCTTTTCATTTACAGCGTATTTTCTAGCAGGGAATTCGATTCTTGCTTAAGAGAAGAGTCAGAAGAGAAATTGAAGACAATTGCTAAGAAGCTGAACAAGGACCCTACAGCAGCCGAGATGGTTGGCGAGAGAATCGCTAAGGAAACGGCCGACCTCCTTCATTCACAAGATGATTTGCGTACATATTTGAGAACCATTTCACATAAGGACTGGTCCGGCGACAAAACCATAGCACTGATGTGGAGTTATCGGCATTTGCCTGCACATCTTCAGCGTTGCTTCTCGTACTGCTGCCTGTTTCCTAAAGGTTACGAGTTCGAATCTTTAGAACTGGTTCAGCTTTGGATGGCACAAGATTTTATCAAGCCGGCAGATGATCAGAATAAGAGGATGGAAGATGTAGGCACTGGTTACCTAAATGAGTTGGTGTCCAGATTCTACATTCAGCATTATAGCAGAGCCCTCTATTCCTCTGGGACATGTAAGTTTGTCAGCTACTATAAGTTGCATGAATTGTTTTATGATCTAGCAGAAACGGTTACTCGCAATTATTGTGTTAGAATAGAAGGTAATCATCAAAGTGAGATCACATCAACTATTCGCCATCTGTGCATACCGGCTGACAAACTAAACGAGAATAAGGAGGAAATTTGCAAACTAAAGAAACTTCGCACCCTAATCGTCACGAAAGGAGAAAGCATCATCTCAGAAGAAAATGTTGCGACCGACATCTTCAAGAGCTTGAAAAAATTGCGCGTGCTGGTTTTGGAGTTAAATCTAGAAAATTTGGCAAAGTTTATAAGTAAAATGAAGCACCTTCGCGTCCTACAGGTATTAAGTACCAGTGAGTTTGAGTTGCCGAAGAAGGTGTGTACTTTTTATCATTTACAGGTGCTGCAAATAAAAAGCGCTAGGTTGCTTCCTAAATCCCTTAATAACTTGGTTAGCTTGAGGTATCTAGAGGCAAATTTTGACAAAATTTCTGCGATACCTGACATTGGCAAGTTAACGTCCCTGCAATGCTTAGAAAAAGTTCTGGTGAGCAAGGACAAAGGAAATGAACTCGAGCAATTACAGAACTTGAATGAACTTCGAGGGCGCTTGTGCATTGCTAATCTTGAGAATGTTAAGAGCAAGGAGAGCGCCATTGCAGCCAATTTGAAAGAAAAGAAGCATCTTGCTATGCTCCAATTGGTATGGCGCGACGGTGAGGATAATGTAAATTCTAATTTGGATGTCGAAATTCTCCAGGGCCTCCAATTGCCTCCCTATCTTACCAGCCTGAGTTTAGATGGGTATCGAGGACGGTCGTGTCCGTCTTGGCCTGACTGTCAAACATCTGAAATTCAAGAACTTACACTGAGGAGGTGTGGAATTCTTGAAGAGCTCCCACTAATGAACCAGATTTACCCTTCTTGCAGATCACTTGAGCTCTCACATCTTTCTAAACTTAAAGCCTTACAGGCCCTTCCCCCAAAGCTTGCAATACTCATAATAGAAAATACACCATCTCTCATCTTTGTAACAAAGGAAGACCTGCAAATGAGCCCAGCCGAGAAGAGATCCATAATAGAGGTCATGAGGAAAGGCATGCGGAAACGATTTCCGCACCAATATCAAGAGTTCTTAGTCAACAGTGAAACAGAATTGAGAAATTGTATAGCTGCAACGAAGGATTCCGACAATGAAGCTAGCTCTGCTGAGCATAATAAGACTGCGCCTGCCGCCGACTTGGATATTACCGCTGTCTGGGAGAGATGGTTGGAGATGCACGAGCGAAAGATGGAATTGATTTACAGCAGACAAAATGAGGCCAAATTGCTTCTGCCCTCTACCCTTACTGAGCTCTGGCTTAAGGGATGCAACATTACTAACCATGCATTGTCAGCATGCCTACAAACTCTTACCTCCCTCACCAGCCTGTCGCTAGAAAGGATCAGAACAGTAACCTCTTTGCCATCTGACGATGTCCTCGGCGAGTTAACATCACTCCAAGCTATAATTCTACGAGGGTGCTGGGCTGTCACTTCGCTGGGTGGTATAAGATCCCTCCCTCATCTTAAAGAACTCTACCTATCCGGATGCCACTGCTTGGATAGTAGAACTGCTTTCTTGCCGTCCTCGTTGGAGATTATCGATTTTGAATCTTGTGCAGATGTAGATGACATCATAGCCAACACACATTTGCCGTGTCTATCTCATCTTAGAATTGTTCTATGTGATATGCGATCGACATCGTTACAGCTTGGCAACTTGCAATCTCTTTACTTATGTATATTGATGGTTGTATTGGGCTCTCTCCTCGTGGATCTGCAGGAACTGAACTCTCTAGAATTTCTCATTCTGCTGAACTGCTCAAATCTGGAGGCAGTGATGAATTTCCCTCGGTCACTCACAAGTTTAGTAATACGCGGGTGTCCGATTTTAGAGAACCAATTCGTAAAAATTGACCCCCTTTCGGACAGGCGTATGCTCAACGGCATCCCTCTAGAAGACACTTTATCAGCATTAATTCTCTGAGATGTAGACAGATGCACGTGCGTATCGCCTTGCTGCTCTTACAAGCTGCTCATTCATCCATCCATCAGCAAGTTCAAATTCTCGATCTTCTTCGTCCTCTTTACTCCTCATAGTGTAAATTTTATTAGCAGTCTCTTGACGAATCAGCAAAGATCTTTAGGTACTTCAAACTTCTCTACACCTTACCTTTGTATTTTGGCATGAGATTTAAAATTCTGCAGTCCTATTCTCTAATTGCTGACCTTTTTTAATCTTAACACTAAATCAACATGGTTCAGATGTATTACTTCCCTTACGTTGGTTCCTGCAGATTCAAAACTGTAGTAAAAAAGTTACTTTATATCAGTTTTCTTGCACTAAATATTCTATATATGTCAGCAGAATCTGAAATTGTATCTTTTTCTAGTCTGTTGAACATTATGTATCCCTTTCTTTATTTTTTCATTGTGCTCATTTTTTAGTGTTCTAATTTTATTTCTATTTCACCCTCTTTTTTGCAGGTACTTGTGGGATGGAAAAAAAAAAAAAAAAAACTGATAGGTGCTCATTAGGTAAATTTCAATCATTTCTGGCACAGAGGCTCCTGAATAAACAACATTTCAACTAAAAAACAAAAAGGAAAAAAAGGTGTCTGTATATATATGTTGTGTGTTTGTGTTTCAATTGTTAATTGATTCCATCAAAGACTATATCTGTTTCCCCTCCCTCTTAATGTATTGTGTTCTCTTTTGTGTAAATGACTCTGTAAACTTAAAATTTGTATTATGTATTTATGCAAATTTCAGTGTTCTAATTTTGCTGTTGTAGTAACTCTTTTGCTTTTGGTTAATGTATAGAGAATATTATGCTTGTGTGGAATGAAAACCCCAATGACTCTTATTTCTTTGATAATAGAATCTCTTAAAATTTAAATTTGTTAATGATATTGTGAAAATTTGTCAGTAAATATGTATTGATGCATTTGATGTATACTCCACACCTGAGAAATTTTAAAAATTCAATTTCTAAAAGTTTAAATGCTTTAGATTAACTTGAACGATGTAGATCGTCGATTTGAATATTTCATCATCAAAAATAATTTAATAATACAAAAACTTGATTATTTTTAAGTGTAATTTTGCCCGTCTCTCTCTCCCTCTCTCTCTAGACACACAACTATTATTCTTAATTATATATAAGCAAACCCAACCAATCTAATATAAATTTGACTCCTAGTATATATATATATAATAGAGAGGTTAATTTTTCACCAATTAGCTTAGACTTTTGAATTGGCATTGAGACCTTTTAAAATAGTATCATGTTCTTAGCTGATTTTATTGGATTCTTTTAATCTTGTTCCATTCAGTTCTCACTGGCTAGCTTAGTTCGAATTTTTCACATCAGTTTCATTCGATTCTCTTAATAGCTGCACTGAGATCATGCCACATACTAGTTGCGCTTAACACATATTAAGAAGATATATATCAGTTTGATATCAAAACCAAATTAGAATGTTAATTTTTATATATAACTTAATTTGGTTGAGATTCTATCTCTTTAACCAAACACATTTTGGGTCACTAAAAAGCAGCAGTAGATTGAGATATTTTTTTTGAGAAAAAAGTAATACGCTACCTATTTCATTCATTACACAAGTGAATTAGACAACAAGTGGCACTGAATTTGATTGTTGATTTTCGAGTTTCCTATTGAACAAAACAACACCAGCATATTGGTTGCCTTGTGACCAATTATTGTGTAGTGCTAACAAATTATTGTTTGCTTGTTAATCGGTTACCAAATCCTTAGGGTCTGTTACATTGGTTGTTATTCTGTTATCGAGTCCTTAGGAGTAACAAATTATTGTTAATCGGTTACCGAGTCCTTAGGGTCTGTTACACTGGTTGTTATTCTGTTATCGAGCCCTTAGGAGTTGTTACACTGATCCTAGTCATTAGGAAGTTTGTTAAAGCTATCAGCCTATATAAAGGTATTGATATGCATTGAATAAAAAATGTGAGCGTAGCTTTTTCTCTTCTATTGTTTACTCTCTTTAGAGGTTATTCAACCATTCTGGCATCTTGTTGTTTTTCCACATTTGGTATCAGAGCGAGGTTTCCGGGTATTTTTGGTGAGAATCCTTATTACCAAAATGGGTGACTTTCAAGTCGTTGGCGGAATCAAGAAGCTCAACAACCAAAACTACAATTCTTGGTCTACCTGCATGATGTCTTACATGCAGGGCCAGGATTTGTGGGAGGTTGTGAATGGAAATGATGTGAGACAACCGGAGGCTGAAGATGCGAATGGGACATTGCGGAAATGGAAGATTAAAGCGGGCAAAGCCATGTTCGTTTTGAAGACGACGATTGAAGAGGATGTGCTGGAGCACATCCGGGATGCGGAAACTCCCAAAGAAGCCTGGGATACGTTCACCAAACTGTTCTCTAAGAAGAACGATACGAAGCTCCAACTCTTAGAGAGTGAGTTGTTGTCAGTGGCACAATGCAACATGACTGTCGCTCAGTATTTTCACAAGGTGAAGACGCTATGCCGAGAGATTTCTGAGTTGGATCCAGAGGCTCCTATTGGAGATACCAGGATGAAGCGCATCATCATCCATGGTTTGAAGCCAGAATTCAGGAGTTTTGTTGCTGCCATACAAGGATGGCAAACCCAGCCATCGCTTGTAGAATTCGAAAATTTGTTAGCAGGTCAAGAAGCCTTAGCTAAGCAAATGGGAGGAGTCTCGTTGAATAATGAAGAAGAGGCCCTCTATGCCAATAAAGGCAGGTGGAATTCCAAGCACATGTGTGACAGTGGATCCAAAAAGAGCGACGACAAGGTGAGAAGTCATCAAGGTGAAGGGAGCATTCGTGCAGGGAGAGGTTCTAAGAACTATGGCAATGGCCAAAAGTTTGAAAGGAAGTGTTACAACTGCAAGAAGAAGGGTCATATGGCAAAAGATTGCTGGTCAAAGAAGAAGGTCGTCGAGAGTAACGCTGCCACCTCCAAAAGTGAAGAAGAATGGGATGTTGAGGCTCTCCTTGCTATAGAAAAAGAGGAGCTAGCTCTTGCTGCAACAACCCTCAATCATATCAATTATGAGAATGATTGGATTGTCGACTCAGGCTGCTCAAACCATATGACAGGTGATAAAGAAAAGTTGCAGAACTTGTCAGAGTACAAGGGAAGTCGAGTGGTGGTGACAGCAAATAACTCAAAGTTACCGATAGCCCACATCGGCAATACGGTAGTCTCTCCCCAGTGTAGTGATACCAAGGTACCACTCCAAAATGTCTATCATGTTCCAGGTATGAAGAAAAATCTTCTCTCGGTAGCACAATTAACATCTTCTGGCCATTTTGTCCTGTTTGGTCCACAAGATGTGAAGATATATCGGGATCTTGAGATTACAGAAGAACCGGCAATGAAAGGACGAAGATTGGAATCAGTCTATGTGATGTCTGCAGAAACAGCATATGTAGACAAGACGAGAAGGAACGAGACGGCAGACTTATGGCACATGCGGCTGAGTCATGTTAGCTATTCCAAGCTAGATGTGATGATGAAGAAGTCGATGTTGAAGGGACTTCGACAACTTGTAGTGAGAACAGAGAGTGTATGTGCAGGCTGTCAGTATGGGAAAGCGCACCAACTGCCGTATGAAGAGTCCAAATTTAAAGCAAAGGAACCATTAGAGTTGATTCACTCTGATGTGTTTGGACCAATTAAGCAAGCCTCCATTGGTGGGATGAAGTACATGGTGACTTTCATTGACGACTTCTCGAGGTACATATGGGTTTTCTTATGAAGGAAAAAATCTGAAACTCTTTCAAAGTTCAAAGAATTCAAGCAGGTAGCGGAGTGGAGGTTGGTAAAAGAGTCCGCTGCTTACGCACCGACAACGGAGGAGAATACACCTCAGATGAGTTTTCAAATCTCCTTCGGGAGTGCAGAATATGTAACAAATTATCCGGCACAGAATAGAATGCAGCTGAAAAATTTTTCATATTATTTTAAAACAAATTCATATCATATATGAAAAGTAAAATAAAATCAATCCAGTGCCGGTGGATCATTCTCATGTTACAATATAAGTAAGTTAAACCAAACAAATCTCATGTTTAGATTACATCACCTTCAACCAGTTAAGGCCTCTTGATCTACTGTACGGTTGAAACTGAAGATGACGAATCTTGATTTCGACGTAGCCGCGCACGTGCCCGACCTCTATGAGTATCCACACGGAATTGGTGTAGATCCAACGCCTTCCGTTGCACGGAACAGATGAGTCGCAGACTTCAAAAACGGTGCTAGCAGTCCCTTTGATGTCTGCGTTACTTTTGATGAAACACTCTGATCTTCACGAAAGATTATATGAAGAGAGAATAATTAACGTGAATTACTCTCACATTCCGCGACCAACTTAATTAATTTCCACTTTTTCTTACTCAAAAAGAATAATTACGTATCACATACGTACTACCTATTCTTATAATAGGAAGTTGGCCGGATCTTTAACAAACTCAAGTATCTCATAAGATATTTCAACTAATTAAATCTTGTAATTAGTTATAAAGAGAAATCTTTCAAGATAAAATCTAGTAACTAATTAAATCTTATAATTAGTTACAAAGAAAAATCTTCTCAAGATAAAATCTAGTAACTAATTAAATCTTGTAATTAGTTACAAAAATATCTCAGGATACTTATCGAATATGTTTAAACCTTATCTCTCTCTTTAATTTAACCGGATCATATCCATTAAATTATAATTAAATATTCATATTTAAATCTAATCTAATTAGAATATTATCTCATAAGAATTTATGAATATTTAATTATTCTCTAATCAAATTAGAAATTAAATCTTTCGTATAATTTCTCATCATAATCACTAAACTGTTTAGTGTATTAGACTCACCCTTTTATTTTGGATGTACACAATTCTTATTGTGTGTGACCTCACAGGTCCATTACCATTTGGCAGTGGAGTCCAATATCAAACTCTTTAACATTAAATTAGAACTCTTCTAATTGATGAAAATAATTTATTTTAAATTATTTTTACTTCTCTCACTGTCCGTGAGTGACACCTAGCAGTATATCACGACAATCCAAAATGGTGATGAAAACTGAACCTTTCCGCTTACCGTTACAGTGTGATAAATTCCTTTCAACACACAACGTCCCGATCGAACCAAAAACATGGTTCGGTCATTGACTAGGATATCTAAATCGACTCAATATGGTAACTCAGTTGGAAACCCCTTTCCATACACCATGTACCCTGGCCAGGGATTTTCGAGTTGAATTTGATAATCTACATAGGACGTTCTCTCTCAACATTGAGAGTGTTGAATTCCTTATTGTACGCTCATATGCTTCCCCATATAAACTACTACAGCCAATCAATACCAGACGTAGACTATTGATTAAAGTCTAAGTATTAGTACAGTCAAACGGTAGCAATCTATATGTGAAGCAACTATGACGCCTCAGGTCCAAGAAGTACTTCACACATCGGTAGCAAAGAACTAGTCACTGACGAAAATAGAACCATGTGACTGTTCAACTAAATGGTCACGCTCAGTGTACTTATTCTCTAATAAGCACCTGTATGCTTACTTTAGTGTCCCCACACTAGTGACTTGAGATTCGTCACCTCAACTTAGAAGTATAGCATACACCGGCCTATCCGGAAATATCATCGTCCTTATGATATTCCTATGGCTAGGAGCATTTAAGAATCTTGTACAAAGAAATATATATATATCTCAAATTCCTAACCTTTAAGAATATATTTTCTTAACAAAGATTCAATGGACGATTCATGTAAACATATTGCTAACAATAAACATGAATAAAACTTGCCCTTTATTAATTAAAGAAAAATACAAAAAATATCCATAAGCCTATGTTACCGATTGGCTTTAGGGTATATCACTAACAATCTCCCACTAACCCTAATGCCAATCACTCATATATCTCATACCCATTCTTTCTAAATGCACATCTAGTTTTTGGAGAGTGAGTGGCTTAGTAAGAGGATCCGCTATATTGTCCACGGATGCTACTTTCTGCACAACAATCCGACGCTCATCTACAAATTGTCGGATGATATGATAGCGTCGATCTATATGTTTGGACTTCTGATGAGACCTCGGCTCTTTAGCTTGCGCTATAGCTCCGTTATTATCACAGTAAAGTGGCATTGGTTCCTCAACGGAGGGCACCACTCCTAGCTCTGCGACAAAATTTCGAAGCCAAACTGCCTCTTTCGATGCCTCAGATGCTGCAATGTATTCTGCCTCTGTGGTGGAATCTGCTGTTGTATTCTGTTTGGAACTCTTCCAAATGACAGCCCCACCATTCAATATAAAAACATGCCCTGATGTTGACTTTCTATCATCAACATCTGACATGAAGTCTGAATCTGTGAAACCCTCTAGTGTTAGTTCGTTTCCACCAAACACTAAGCATAAATCCTTAGTTCTTCTCAAGTACTTAAGGATATTTTTCACAGCAGTCCAGTGTTCTTCACCTGGATTGGACTGATATCTGCTCGTAATACTTACGGCATGTGCGATATCTGGTCTTGTACATAGCATAGCGTACATGATACTCCCTATTGCGGAAGCATAGGGAATTCTGCTCATGCGCTCTCTTTCCTCAGGTGTTTTAGGACACATCATCTTGGAGAGATTAATTCCATGTCTGATGGGGAGAAGACCCCTTTTGGAATTTTCCATGTTGAACCTCTTCAACACGTCTTCTATGTACATCTGCTGTGATAAACCGATCAGCCTCTTAGATCTATCTCTATAGACCTTAATTCCAAGAATATAGGCTGCTTCTCCCAGATCTTTCATCAAGAAATTCTGGGATAACCAACTCTTGACAGAGTTCATCAAATTTACATCATTTCCAATTAAGAGAATGTCATCCACGTACAATACGAGAAAGACAAGCTGGCTCCCACTAGTCTTTTTGTAAACACAAGGTTCATCCTGATTTCTCACGAAGCCAAATGTTTTGACCGTGTCATTGAACCGTATATTCCAACTCCTCGAAGCCTGCTTCAATCCATAAATAGACCTATGAAGCTTGCATACTTTATGCTTCTGGCTATCACACACGAACCCCTCGGGTTGTTGCATATATATGTTCTCCTCTATAAACCCATTGAGGAAAGCGGTTTTTACGTCCATTTGCCAGATTTCATAATCATAGTATGCGGCTATGGCAAGTAATGTCCGAATGGATTTAAGCATGACCACAGGTGAAAAGGTTTCCGTGTAGTCGAGACCTTCTCGCTGACTGTAACCTTTCGCCACGAGTCTTGCCTTATATGTTTCAACTTTTCCATCCACACCGATCTTTCTCTTGAAAATCCATTTGCAACCAACAGGTACTATACCTTCTGGTGGATCAACAAGAGTCCATACATTATTGGTGTACATAGAGTCCATTTCGGACCTCATAGCTTTTTGCCATTTTATTGAGTCGATGTCTGACATCGCCTCTTGGTAACTGGTAGGATCATCCCTACGATCACTATCGCCAACAAGGAACATTTCCTTTGTGCATTCCATAACGAAATCTTGATATTTGTCTGGAACTTGGGATATTCTACTAGATCTTCGAGGTAATGGTGTAATAACAGGTTCAGTTTGAATAGGTCGTTCGGATTGTTCTTGAGAAGTTGTTCGCTCATTTGAGACCATCTCTTTGAGCGCTATCTTCTTTCCGACACCACCTTCCTGGATAAACTCCTTTTCTAGAAATATTGCATGCCGACTGATAATCACATTTTGATTATTTTGAAGGTAAAAATAGTATCCCATAGTCTCCTTGGGATAACCAATAAATAATCCTTTATCTGACCTAGCCTCCAATTTATCTGTTTTAAGTTTTTTAATATAAGCCGGGCAACCCCAAATTCTCAAATGATTGAGACCCGGTTTTTTGCCAAACCACATCTCATGCGGAGTACATGGAACAGATTTTGAAGGCACCCTGTTCAGAATATAGGTTGCAGTTAATAGGGCATAACCCCAAAGAAATAAAGGCAAGTCCGTGAAACTCATCATTGATCGTACCATATCTAATAAGGTACGATTCCTTCTTTCTGAAACTCCATTCAATTCTGGAGTTCCAAGAGGTGTTCGTTGTGAGAGAATACCATTTTCTTTGAGATAATTTAGAAATTCAGCACTAAGGTACTCGCCTCCTCGATCTGATCGAAGAGTCTTAATGCTTTTTCCTGTCTGCTTCTCTACTTCACATTTGAACTCTTTGAACTTTTCAAAGGTCTCAGATTTGTGTCTCAAAAGGAATACACACCCATACCGTGAATAATCATCAGTAAATGTTACGAAATAAAGATAACCACCCCGAGCCGTTTCACTAAACGGTCCGCACACATCTGAGTGCACAAGGGCAAGTAATTCTGTGGCTCGAGTACTTTGTCCAACAAAGGGCGACTTAGCCATTTTGCCTTGAAGACATGACTCACAAACTGGATAGGATTCTAAAGCACAAGTTTTCAAGTGCCCATCCTTGGCCAGTCGGTTTATCCTATCTTCTGCAATATGTCCTAGCCGTAGGTGCCACAGATACTTTTGGTTCAGACTTTTATCTCTAGCTCTCTTGTTTTGAGAAGTATTCTCTTCGTGTTCAATATTAGCAATATTTCCATCCAGATTAAGAAAATAGAGATTGTTAACTAAGCTACCAGTAGCTATCAATTTATTTTTCAAATAAATAAAACAACTATCAGTTTCAAAAATAAAACGACAACCAGTTCGTGCTAAAGCTGTAACAGAAATCAAATTTCTAACAACTAAAGGAGAATAATAACAATCCTCTAATTCTAAAATATGTCCAGATGGAAGTTTCAAAAAACAGCTCCCCACGGCTAATACAGCAACGCTTGCTCCATTGCCCACACGCAGGGTCACCTCGCCGTCCTTCAACTTTCTACTTTCCTTTAGATCCTGCAATGAATTACAAAGATGTAAAGTACATGCAGAATCTAATACCCAAGAAGAAGTAGAACCAATCATATTGGCCTCAACGATGAGCATACCTTCAGAAGGTGCGTCCTTTGATTTTTCTTTTAGGGTAGAGAGATATTCTCTACAATTTCTCTTCCAATGTCCCTCCTTGCCGCAATGGAAACATTTTCCTTTAGCCTTACTTTTGTCGGTTTTCTTAAAATTTCTTTTCTTCATTCCACCCGACGACTTTAGCTTGGAGAACTTCTTCTTTTCTTTTAACTTTCTTTTAGAAGGCGAAGTTCTCTCAACAGCCATCGCCATCCCGTTTGCTTTCAACGTGCCTTCCGCTGTGACTAGCATATTCATTAGCTCGGACAAAGTGGCATGAATCTTATTCATGTTGAAGTTCATGACGAAGTGAGAAAATGACTCAGGCAAAGACTGTAGAACTAAATCAATCTGTAAGTCTGCGTCTAGGTTTAAACCGAGGCTTGTCAGCTGCTCCATGTCATCAATCATTTTGAGACAGTGTTCGCTAACTGACATACCCGAAGTCATCTGAGCCCTAAACAACCGCTTTGATATCTCATATCTTGCGGTTCGACTTTGCGCACCATACAACTCTTGTAAGTGTGCAAGCATCTCATATGCATGCATATAGTTCTCATGTTGTCGTTGCAACTCATTCGACATGGAGGCCAGCATATAATATTTGACACGCTGGTCGTCATCTACCCACTTGTTTCGTTTCTGAATTTCTTCAGCTGTGGCCTCAGCGGTAAGCTCGGGAATTGGAGCTTGAAGAATATAGTCAAACTTTTCAATACCTAAAACAATTTTTAGGTTACGAAGCCAGTCTTGGAAATTAGAGCCGGTTAAACGGTTAGATTCCATTATGCGAGAAAAAGGGTTAGAGGCATTCATTTTATCTGCAGAAAATGGAGATATTAGTTCAATTAGTATTTTTCATTTTTAACCAATTGAATTAGGGCCTTTTAATTCAATAGGTTCCTCCCACTAAATTTATCGAATTTCCACACTCCCTAAGTAGAAAGACGGAAATCCTCATCCGTTAGATTTCTTAGTGGTGATTGGGCTCTCATAAATTACAACTTATCTCACCGGACGGCTTCTTGAAAAGTCGTAATTTAATGAGCGGGTAACATCTTACCTCGACACATCTTATGTGCAATCCAATCGTTCTTTTGGCCTCTAAGATTTTTACACCTCACCGGACGGTCTCTTGGTGCAACAATCTTAGTTAAGTCAAAACCACCTCTCCTACAAATATGGTATCACAAAAAATTCTCACCGGACGGTATCTTGAATTTATTGGTGATCTCATATTGTAGCATCACATGACAAGATGTTCACACAGTCCAAACACAAGCAGCCCCATGGGACCATGCGTGACTACTCAATGTTGAAACAATGTTTTCATCTTGTGATCGGTGAAAAGGCCACGATAGAGCATCAAATGTCCATTCGTTTCAACTTAATTTTCTTTTAAGGAAGTTTGAAGATTAATGATCACATAATCAACAAGTATGACATAGTTTAGGGATGATCATAAACTTATCTGATTTGAGTCGAGCCGATAAGGCAAATTAATCTAATTTTAGTCCATGATCATCTCCTACTCAAAACTATGCAGAGAATAACAACTAATTTGTTATTGTTATCAATAAAATTTTAGAACTTAATCATATGTTTTTTCTTAAATCCCCGCGTACTTATATTATGGTTAAAAACCAATAAATTATAACACGCGCAATCTAAAGAAAAACAGTATCGATCTAATCGTAGGAAAGTTTCAAAATTTAAATTGATTCATTCAGATCATAAAAACTATACATAGAACATGAGAACCTGGCTCTGATACCACTGTAAGAAATTATCCGGCACAGAATAAAATGCAGCGGAAAAATTTGCATATTATTTTAAAATAAATTCATATCATATATGAAAGGTAAAATAAAATCAATCCAGTGCCGGTGGATCGTTCTCATGTTACAATATAAGCAAATTAAACTAAACAATCTCATGTTTAGATTACATCACCTTGAACCAGTTAAGGCCTCTTGATCTACTGAACGGTTGAAACTGAAGATGACGAATCTTGATTTCGACGTAGCCGCGCACGTGCCCGGCCTCTATGAGTATCCACACGGAATTGGTGTAGATCCAACGCCTTCCGTTGCACGGAACAGATGAGTCGCAGACTTCAAGAACGGTGCTAGCAGTCCTTTTGATGTCTGCGTTACTTTTTGATGAAACACTCTGATCTTCACGAAAGATTATATGAAGAGGGAATAATTAACGTGAATTACTCTCACATTCGCGCACCAACTTAATTAATTTCCACTTTTTCTTACTCAAAAGAATAATTACGTATCACATACGTACTACCTATTCTTATAATAGGAAGTTGGCCGGATCTTTAACAAACTCAAGTATCTCATAAGATATTTCAACTAATTAAATCTTGTAATTAGTTATAAAGAGAAATCTTTTCAAGATAAAATCTAGTAACTAATTAAATCTTATAATTAGTTACAAAGAAAATCTTCTCAAGATAAAATCTAGTAACTAATTAAATCTTGTATTAGTTACAAAAATATCTCAGGATACTTATCGAATATGTTTAAACCTTATCTCTCTCTTTAATTTAACCGGATCATATCCATTAAATTATAATTAAATATTCATATTTAAATCTAATCTAATTAGAATATTATCTCATAAGAATTTATGAATATTTAATTATTCTCTAATCAAATTAGAAATTAAATCTTTCGTATAATTTCTCATCATAATCACTAAACTATTTAGTGTATTAGACTCACCCTTTTATTTTGGATGTACACAATTCTTATTGTGTGTGACCTCACAGGTCCATTACCATTTGGCAGTGGAGTCCAATATCAAACTCTTTAACATTAAATTAGAACTCTTCTAATTGATGAAAATAATTTATTTTAAATTATTTTTACTTCTCTCACTGTCCGTGAGTGACACCTAGCAGTATATCACGACAATCCAAAATGGTGATGAAAACTGAACCTTTCCGCTTACCGTTACAGTGTGATAAATTCCTTTCAACACACAACGTCCCGATCGAACCAAAAACATGGTTCGGTCATTGACTAGGATATCTAAATCGACTCAATATGGTAACTCAGTTGGAAACCCCTTTCCATACACCATGTACCCTGGCCAGGGATTTTCGAGTTGAATTTGATAATCTACATAGGACGTTCTCTCTCAACATTGAGAGTGTTGAATTCCTTATTGTACGCTCATATGCTTCCCCATATAAACTACTACAGCCAATCAATACCAGACGTAGACTATTGATTAAAGTCTAAGTATTAGTACAGTCAAACGGTAGCAATCTATATGTGAAGCAACTATGACGCCTCAGGTCCAAGAAGTACTTCACACATCGGTAGCAAAGAACTAGTCACTGACGAAAATAGAACCATGTGACTGTTCAACTAAATGGTCACGCTCAGTGTACTTATTCTCTAATAAGCACCTGTATGCTTACTTTAGTGTCCCCACACTAGTGACTTGAGATTCGTCACCTCAACTTAGAAGTATAGCATACACCGGCCTATCCGGAAATATCATCGTCCTTATGATATTCCTATGGCTAGGAGCATTTAAGAATCTTGTACAAAGAAATATATATATATCTCAAATTCCTAACCTTTAAGAATATATTTTCTTAACAAAGATTCAATGGACGATTCATGTAAACATATTGCTAACAATAAACATGAATAAAACTTGCCCTTTATTAATTAAAGAAAAATACAAAAAATATCCATAAGCCTATGTTACCGATTGGCTTTAGGGTATATCACTAACAGAAACGCCATCAATTCACTGTGCCAACACTCACTTCAGCAAAATAGAGTAGGCAAAGAAAAACAGGCATCTAGCAGAAGTATGTCGAAGTATGCTTCATGCAAAAAATGTTCCGGGACGGTTTTTGGCGAAGCGATGAAGACTGCAGCCTTCGTTATCAACAAACTTCCTCACAAAGGTTATGTTTTCTCTCACCTTTTGAAAAAATATGGAACATGAACCTGCTGTTGGTCACTTTCGAGTTTTTGGATGTGTATGCTATGTATTTGTACCTGACCACTTACGTAGTAAGATGGGAGAAAAAGGCTTTTAGGTGTATCTTTGTAGGATACGATGTCAAAGGAAAGGGTGGCGATGTTGCGATCCAACAACCGGAAGTGCTACACATCTCGAAATGTGGTGTTTGATGAAGCTTCTCATGGTGGTCATCAAACAAGGAAGTACTACTGTCACGCCCCGGGGTCGAAACTGCTACCCGGGCTCGCTAACATATCCGCCATCTGTACGGAAACTGCCGTACAGACGAAGCGTCTAGCCTGCAAAAGACAAAACTACAGCTACACAGATATCAGAGCGGATAAAAGCTGTACTAAAAAATTCTCAACTACAAGTTGCACAACACAAAGCCTATCTCCCAAAATCAGGCGATACAATTAGAAATCCACCTATACAATATCTAAAATCCAAATGGGAGATAGCTAAACAGGAACTAAAACCAACTCCCACAATCCGGGATGGTACATCTACTCTCTATAAAGTAACAATGCTGGTAGGGAACTATCACGCGACTCCCTGTCCTCGGTCCGTCCAACAGCTCGGCAGGAACGGAAGAAAGCCACAGCAACCTGTCACCGACAGAGGGTGTGAGAACTACATCCTACAGTAGTTCTCAGTGGGTACCGTCTCCAAGAACCACGGCTGCCCACTAAGTCTACTAAGGCATAAGATAACAGAAAAGACTGTGATAAATAAATAAGCTGGAAAAGAATCTACAGCTATCATGCCTCTATCTACTATGCTCAAAAGGAAGAGACTATGGATATGATATGCAGCCACTCACTGCTGACAATATGTCACTAGTACTATGCCCCAAGACACTCTACTATGACACATGCTATAACCGACACTCTCTCAGTGTAACCCAAATCTCATCGACTGCCCCACAGGTTCAGTCCAGTCAAGTAATCCATATCTCATCGACTGCCCACAGGTCCGTCAAGCCTGCGCCCCCTGGTGTATCAACCAGGGTGTCCAAACGGACAAACTCGATATCTCACATAGTGACCCCATGGTAGCTCGGCCAGGGGTATCAATATCTCACACAAGTGACCCCATGGTAGCTCGCCAGGGTATCAAGCGACCTCTAGTAAATAAACTAGGCGCATCATCGCAGCCTCGTCAGGCTCGGAATCATCATCAACTCACCGGGGCGTGGTTCGAGGGTTGCGACCCCACCGAACTCAAATATCTCAACAGTATCACTGTCTCACAAGTGGCTCCTGCAGGCTATAGTCCTCGATCAAACAGATCGGTATCTCGATGCTCAAAGCACTACTCAGTCGGAGAACCCTCTACGACTCAATCTCACAACACTGACCCCCTCAATAAGTACCACACAGCTGGGACCACCGTCTCTCTCACACGGCTCCCACAAGAACCCCCCATTCAACTCAACACACAATCTCACGCCGGAGATGCTCCACGGCCAAATCTACGAAGGGTCCGAAACCCCGGAGACTAACATCTACGTCCCCAAGAGAGAAAACGCCCTTAGAACCCAGATCACTCGAATCCACTCGGGTGGATAGTTTATAAGAAACCATGTCATTATTTCAGAAACCATTCGATCTGAAAGAATCCATCTTTTATTAATGACTTTTAGTCTTTTTAGGAAAACCCTTTGAAATCAGTTTTATGCCCAAACCTCGAAGCTAATGCCCTCGTCCTATCCAACAAAAGAACAGACTCAGGCAACCCTGCGAGGCTTGGAAGAAAACATTGGCTGACTAAAATCATGTATTCGTCCAAAAGGTTCTGGGTTCTAAGGTCCTGCTAACACACGTGCACCACGCTCCCAACAGGGTTGTGACGAGAAGAACAGCGAAAAGGAAAACCCCGGGACCACCGTTTACCTGAAACGGTTCCCCAAACACTAACACTGGCCTAACCCAGCACCAGACTCCACTCGGCCCCCCGTGGCCCGAGTGCAACACCCGTCCCACAACACTCTGACCTCTCGCCCACTACCCGGGCGAGGAATCTATGTCCAGATAGGATAAGAAAAGTGTGGGATGTCTAAAGCATAAATAACCTAGCCCAGATTAAGGTTCTCTATCAGTCTGGTCAAACCACATGCACATATGACGGGGGTGCTAGTCAAGTTCCAAAAAACACTTAAACTAGCATGCCATTCTATCACATAGAATTAAAGAAGTCCGTAGACTTGGAGAGAAAACCAACCCACCTCAGCTCGCCCCCCAATTGCTCGTCGACACTTGCAATTGGGCTCAGCGGACCTACCTGGCCTCCAGGGGTCCGCACGCAACGCGAAGCCGATGCCAGAATCCGCACGCGAATCGGAGCACGCAGCGACCAACCACACGAACCGCGCGCTCCGCGTCTGCTAAAAACCGCACCGCAAGCTGCCAGAAGCGAAGAAC
>CM054941.1:24345205-24402830 GCA_029168755.2 Tillandsia fasciculata
CACGAGTCTTGCCTTATATGTTTTCAACTTTCCATCCACACCGATCTTTCTCTTGAAAATCCATTTGCAACCAACAGGTACTATACCTTCTGGTGGATCAACAAGAGTCCATACATTATTGGTGTACATAGAGTCCATTTCGGACCTCATAGCTTTTTGCCATTTTATTGAGTCGATGTCTGACATCGCCTCTTGGTAACTGGTAGATCATCCCTACGATCACTATCGCCAACAAGGAACATTTCCTTTGTGCATTCCATAACGAAATCTTGATATTTGTCTGAACTTGGGATATTCTACTAGATCTTCGAGGTAATGGTGTAATAACAGGTTCAGTTTGAATAGGTCGTCGGATTGTTCTTGAGAAGTTGCGGTCATTTGAGACCATCTCTTTGAGCGCTATCTTCTTTCCGACACCACCTTCCTGGATAAACTCCTTTTCTAGAAATATTGCATGCCGACTGATAATCACATTTTGATTATTTTGAAGGTAAAAATAGTATCCCATAGTCCCTTGGGATAACCAATAAATAATCCTTTATCTGACCTAGCCTCCAATTTATCTGTTTTAAGTTTTTTAATATAAGCCGGGCAACCCCAAATTCTCAAATGATTGAGACCCGGTTTTTTTGCCAAACCACATCTCATGCGGAGTACATGGACAGATTTTGAAGGCACCCTGTTCAGAATATAGGTTGCAGTTAATAGGGCATAACCCCAAAGAAATAAAGGCAAATCCGTGAAACCATCATTGATCGTACCATATCTAATAAGGTACGATTCCTTCTTTCTGAAACTCCATTCAATTCTGGAGTTCCAGGAGGTGTTCGTTGTGAGAGAATACCATTTTCTTTGAGATAATTTAGAAATTCAGCACTAAGGTACTCGCCTCCTCGATCTGATCGAAGAGTCTTAATGCCTTTTCCTGTCTGCTTCTCTACTTCACATTTGAACTCTTTGAACTTTTCAAAGGTCTCAGATTTGTGTCTTAAAAGGAATACACACCCATACCGTGAATAATCATCGGTAAATGTTACGAAATAAAGATAACCACCCCGAGCCGTTTCACTAAACGGTCCGCACACATCTGAGTGCACAAGGGCAAGTAATTCTGTGGCTCGAGTACTTTGTCCAACAAAGGGTGACTTAGCCATTTTGCCTTGAAGACATGACTCACAAACTGGATAGGATTCTAAAGCACAAGTTTTCAAGTGCCCATCCTTGGCCAGTTGGTTTATCCTATCTTCTGCAATATGTCCTAGCCGTAGGTGCCACAGATACTTTTGGTTCAGACTTTTATCTCTAGATCTCTTGTTTTGAGAAGTATTCTCTTCGTGTTCAATGTTAGCAATATTTCCATCCAGATTAAGAAAATAGAGATTGTTAACTAAGCTACCAGTAGCTATCAATTTATTTTTCAAATAAATAAAACAACTATCAGTTTCAAAATAAAACGACAACCAGTTCGTGCTAAAGCTGTAACAGAAATCAAATTTCTAACAACTAAAGGAGAATAATAACAATCCTCTAATTCTAAAATATGTCCAGATGGAAGTTTCAAAAAACAGCTCCCCACGGCTAATACAGCAACGCTTGCTCCATTGCCCACACGCAGGGTCACCTCGCCGTCTTTCAACTTTCTACTTTTCTTTAGATCCTGCAATGAATTACAAAGATGTAAAGTACATGCAGAATCTAATACCCAAGAAGAAGTAGAACCAATCATATTGGCCTCAACGATGAGCATACCTTCAGAAGGTGCGTCCTTTGATTTTTCTTTTAGGGTAGAGAGATATTCTCTACAATTTCTCTTCCAATGTCCCTCCTTGCCGCAATGGAAACATTTTCCTTTAGCCTTGCTTTTGTCGGTTTTCTTAAAATTTCTCTTCTTCATTCCACCCTACGACTTTAGCTTGGAGAACTTCTTCTTTTCTTTTAACTTTCTTTTAGAAGGCGAAGTTCTCTCAACAGCCATCGCCATCCTGTTTGCTTTCAATGTGCCTTCCGCTGTGACTAGCATATTCATTAGCTCGGACAAAGTGGCATGAATCTTATTCATGTTGAAGTTCATGACGAAGTGAGAAAATGACTCAGGCAAAGACTGTAGAACTAAATCAATCTGTAAGTCTGCGTCTAGGTTTAAACCGAGGCTTGTCAGCTGCTCCATGTCATCAATCATTTTGAGACAGTGTTCGCTAACTGACATACCCGAAGTCATCTGAGCCCTAAACAACCGCTTTGATATCTCATATCTTGCGGTTCGACTTTGCGCACCATACAACTCTTGTAAGTGTGCAAGCATCTCATATGCATGAATATAGTTCTCATGTTGTCGTTGCAACTCATTCGACATGGAGGCCAGCATATAATATTTGACACGCTGGTCATCATCTACCCACTTGTTTCGTTTCTGAATTTCTTCAGCTGTGGCCTCAGCGGTAAGCTCGGGAATTGGAGCTTGAAGAATATAGTCAAACTTTTCAATACCTAAAACAATTTTTAGGTTACGAAGCCAGTCTTGGAAATTAGAGCCGGTTAAACGGTTAGATTCCATTATGCGAGAAAAAGGGTTAGAGGCATTCATTTTATCTGCAGAAAATGGAGATATTAGTTCAATTAGTATTTTTCATTTTTAACCAATTGAATTAGGGCCTTTTAATTCAATAGGTTCCTCCCACTAAATTTATCGAATTTCCACACTCCCTAAGTAGAAAGACGGAAATCCTCATCCGTTAGATTTCTTAGTGGTGATTGGGCTCTCATAAATTACAACTTATCTCACCGGACGGCTTCTTGAAAAGTCGTAATTTAATGAGCGGGTAACATCTTACCTCGACACATCTTATGTGCAATCCAATCGTTCTTTTGGCCTCTAAGATTTTTACACCTCACCGGACGGTCTCTTGGTGCAACAATCTTAGTTAAGTCAAAACCACCTCTCCTACAAATATGGTATCACAAAAAATTCTCACCGGACGGTATCTTGAATTTATTGGTGATCTCATATTGTAGCATCACATGACAAGATGTTCACACAGTCCAAACACAAGCAGCCCCATGGGACCATGCATGACTACTCAATGTTGAAACAATGTTTTCATCTTGTGATCGGTGAAAAGGTCACGATAGAGCATCAAATGTCCATTCGTTTCAACTTAATTTTCTTTTAAGGAAGTTTGAAGATTAATGATCACATAATCAACAAGTATGACATAGTTTAGGGATGATCATAAACTTATCTGATTTGAGTCGAGCCGATAAGGCAAATTAATCTAGTTTAGTCCATGATCATCTCCTACTCAAAACTATGCAGAGAATAACAACTAATTTGTTATAAATATCAATAAAATTTTAGAACTTAATCATATGTTTTTTCTTAAATCCCCGCGTACTTATATTATGGTTAAAAACCAATAAATTATAACACGCGCAATCTAAGGAAAAACAGTATCGATCTAATCGTAGGAAAGTTCCAAAATTTAAATTGATCCATTCAGATCATAAAATCTATACATAGAACATGAGAACCTGGCTCCGATACCACTGTAACAAATTATCCGGCACAGAATAGAATGCAGCGGAAAAATTTTTCATATTATTTTAAAACAAATTCATATCATATATGAAAAGTAAAATAAAATCAATCCAGTGCCGGTGGATCATTCTCATGTTACAATATAAGCAAGTTACACCAAACAAATCTCATGTTTAGATTACATCACCTTCAACCAGTTAAGGCCTCTTGATCTACTGTACGGTTGAAACTGAAGATGACGAATCTTGATTTCGACGTAGCCGCGCACGTGCCCGACCTCTATGAGTATCCACACGGAATTGGTGTAGATCCAACGCCTTCCGTTGCACGGAAAAGATGAGTCGCAGACTTCAAAAACGGTGCTAGCAGTCCTTTTGATGTCTGCGTTACCTTTTTGATGAAACACTCTGATCTTCACGAAAGATTATATGAAGAGGGAATAACTTAACGTGAATTACTCTCACATTCCGCGACCAACTTAATTAATTTCCACTTTTTCTTACTCAAAAAGAATAATTACGTATCACATACGTACTACCTATTCTTATAATAGGAAGTTGGCCGGATCTTTAACAAACTCAAGTATCTCATAAGATATTTCAACTAATTAAATCTTGTAATTAGTTATAAAGAGAAATCTTTTCAAGATAAAATCTAGTAACTAATTAAATCTTATAATTAGTTACAAAGAAAAATCTTCTCAAGATAAAATCTAGTAACTAATTAAATCTTGTAATTAGTTACAAAAATATCTCAGGATACTTATCGAATATGTTTAAACCTTATCTCTCTCTTTAATTTAACCGGATCATATCCATTAAATTATAATTAAATATTCATATTTAAATCTAATCTAATTAGAATATTATCTCATAAGAATTTATGAATATTTAATTATTCTCTAATCAAATTAGAAATTAAATCTTTCGTATAATTTCTCATCATAATCACTAAACTATTTAGTGTATTAGACTCACCCTTTTATTTTGGATGTACACAATTCTTATTGTGTGTGACCTCACAGGTCCATTACCATTTGGCAGTGGAGTCCAATATCAAACTCTTTAACATTAAATTAGAACTCTTCTAATTGATGAAAATAATTTATTTTAAATTATTTTTACTTCTCTCACTGTCCGTGAGTGACACCTAGCAGTATATCACGACAATCCAAAATGGTGACGAAAACTGAACCTTTCCGCTTACCGTTACAGTGTGATAAATTCCTTTCAACACACAACGTCCCGATCGAACCAAAAACATGGTTCGGTCATTGATTAGGATATCTAAATCGACTCAATATGGTAACTCAGTTGGAAACCCCTTTCCATACACCATGTACCCTGGCCAGGGATTTTCGAGTTGAATTTGATAATCTACATAGGACGTTCTCTCTCAACATTGAGAGTGTTGAATTCCTTATTGTACGCTCATATGCTTCCCCATATAAACTACTACAGCCAATCAATACCAGACGTAGACTATTGATTAAAGTCTAAGTATTAGTACAGTCAAACGGTAGCAATCTATATGTGAAGCAACTATGACGCCTCAGGTCCAAGAAGTACTTCACACATCGGTAGCAAAGAACTAGTCACTGACGAAAATAGAACCATGTGACTGTTCAACTAAATGGTAACGCTCAGTGTACTTATTCTCTAATAAGCACCTGTATGCTTACTTTAGTGTCCCCACACTAGTGACTTGAGATTCGTCACCTTAACTTAGAAGTATAGCATACACCGGCCTATCCGGAAATATCATCGTCCTTATGATATTCCTATGGCTAGGAGCATTTAAGAATCTTGTACAAAGAAATATATATATATCTCAAATTCCTAACCTTTAAGAATATATTTTCTTAACAAAGATTCAATGGACGATTCATGTAAACATATTGCTAACAATAAACATGAATAAAACTTGCCCTTTATTAATTAAAGAAAAATACAAAAAATATCCATAAGCCTATGTTACCGATTGGCTTTAGGGTATATCACTAACAGAATACGCCATCAATTCACGTGTGCCAACACTCCACAGCAAAATAGAGTAGCAGAAAGGAAAAACAGGCATCTAGCAGAAGTATGTCGAAGTATGCTTCATGCAAAAAATGTTCCGGGACGGTTTTGGGCGGAAGCGATGAAGACTGCAGCCTTCGTTATCAACAAACTTCCTCAACAAAGGTTATGTTTTCTCTCACCTTTTGAAAAAATATGGAACATGAAACCTGCTGTTGGTCACTTTCGAGTTTTTGGATGTGTATGCTATGTATTTGTACCTGACCACTTACGTAGTAAGATGGAGAAAAAGGCTGTTAGGTGTATCTTTGTAGGATACGATAGTCAAAGGAAAGGGTGGCGATGTTGCGATCCAACAACCGGGAAGTGCTACACATCTCGAAATGTGGTGTTTGATGAAGCTTCCTCATGGTGGTCATCAAACAAGGAAGTACTACTGTCACGCCCCGGGGTCGAAACTGCGACCCGGGCTCGCTAACAGATCCGCCATCTGTACGGAAACTGCCGTACAGACGAAGCGTCTAGCCTGCAAAAGACAAAACTACAGCTACACAGATATCAGAGCGGATAAAAAGCTGTACTAAAAAAATTCTCAACTACAAAGTTGCTACAACACAAAGCCTATCTCCCAAAATCAGGCGATACAAATAGAAATCCACCTATACAATATCTACAAATCCAAATGGGAGATAGCTAAACAGGAACTAAAACCAACTCCCACAATCCGGGATGGTACATCTACCTCTCTATAAAGTAACAATGCTGGTAGGGAACTATCACGCGACTCCCTGTCCTCGGTCCGTCCAAACAGCTCGGCAGGAACGGAAGAAAGCCACAGCAACCTGTCACCGACAGAGGGTGTGAGAACTACATCCTACAGTAGTTCTCAGTGGGTACCGTCTCCAAGAACCACGGTCTGCCCACTAAGTCTACTAGAGGCATAAGATAACAGAAAAGACTGTGATAATATAAATAAGCTGGAAAAGAATCTACAGCTATCATGCCTCTATCTACTATGCTCAAAAGGAAGAGACTATGGATGATGGTATGCAGCCACTCACTGCTGACAATATGTCACTAGTACTATGCCCAAGACACTCTACTATGACACATGCTATACCAACACTCTCTCAGTGTAACCCAAATCTCATCGACTGCCCCACAGGGTCCAGTCCAGTCAAGTAACCCATATCTCATCGACTGCCCCACAGGGTCCAGTCAAGCCTGCGCCCCCTGGTGTATCAACCAGGGTGTCCAAACGGACAAACTCGATATCTCACATAGTGACCCCATGGTAGCTCGGCCAGGGGTATCAATATCTCACACAGTGACCCCATGGTAGCTCGGCCAGGGGTATCAAGCGACCTCTAGTAAATAAACTAGGCGCATCATCGCAGCCTCGTCAGGCTCGGAATCATCATCACGCACCCGGGGCGTGGTTCGAGGGGTGCGACCCCACCGAACTCAAATATCTCAACAGTATCACTGTCTCACAAGTGGCTCCTGCAGGCTATAGTCCTCGATCAAACAGATCGGTATCTCGATGCTCAAAGCACTACTCAGTCGGAGAACCCTCTACGACTCAATCTCACAACACTGACCCACTCAGCGGAAGTACCACACAGCTGGGACCACCGTCTCTCCCAACGGCTCCCACAAGAACCCCCACTCAACTCAACACACAATCTCACGGCCGGAGATGCTCCACGGCCAAATCTACGAAGGGTCCGAAACCCCGGGAGACTAACATCTACGTCCCCAAGAGAGAAAACAGCCCTTAGAACCCAGATCACTCGAATCCGCTCGGGTGGATAAGTTTATAAGAAACCATGCCATTTATTTCAGAAAACCATTCGATCTGAAAGAAATCCATCTTTTTAATGATTTTTAGTCTTTTTAGGAAAACCCTTTGAAATCAAGTTTTATGCCCAAACCTCGAAGCTAATGCCCTCGTCCTATCCAACAAGAACAGACTCAGGCAACCCTGCGAGGCTTGGAAGAAAACATTGGCTGACTAAAATCATGTATTCGTCCAAAAAGGTTCTGGGTTCTAAGGTCCTGCTAACACACGTGCACCACGCTCACAACAGGGTGGTGACGAGAAGAACAGCGAAAAGGAAAACCCCGGGACCACCGTTTACCTGAAACGGTTCCCCAAAACACTAACACTGGCCTAACCCAGCCACCAGACTCCACTCGGCCCCCCGGGCCCGAGTGCAACACCCGTCCCACAACACTCTGACCTCTCGGCCCACTACCCGGGCGAGGAACTCTATGTCCAGAAGGATATAAAAAGTGTGGGATGTCTAAAGCATAAAAGAACCTAGCCCAGATTAAGGTTCTCTATCAGTCTGGTCAAACACATGCACATATGACGGGGGTGCTAGTCAAGTTCCAAGAAAACACTTAAACTAGCATGCAATTCTATCACAATAGAATTAGAAGAAAGTCCGTAGACTTGGAGAGAAAACCAACCCACCTCAGCTCGCCCCCAATTGCTTGTCGACACTTGCAATTGGGCTCAGCGGACCTACCTGGCCTCCAAGGGGTCCGCACGCAACGCGAAGCCCGATGCCAGAATCCGCACGCGACTCGGAGCACGCAGCGACCAACCACACGACCGCGCGCTCCGCGGATGCTAAAAACCGCACCGCAAGCTGCCAGAAGCGAAGAAATCGCAAAATCAATCAAAACGGTGAAAACCGAGCATCCGACAGCGAAAAACGGCCTCCGTCGGCGAAAACAGCCTCCGTCAGCGAAAACCAGCGCCCGACGGCGAAAAAAACGCACGCGCGGCGAAAAACAGCTCCGTCGGCGAAAAACAGCGCCCGACGGCGAAAAACAGCACGCGGCGGCGAAAACAGCTCCGTCGGCGAAAAACAGCGCCCGACGGCGAAAAACAGCACGCGGCGGCGAAAAACAGCTCCGTCGGCGAAAAACAGCGCCCGACGGCGAAAACAGCTCGCGGCGGCGAAAAACAGCTCCGTCGGCGAAAACGCGCCGCGAAAAACAGCTCGCGGCGGCGAAAACAGCTCGAAAACTGCTTGCGAAACAGCCCGCGAAATCCTGCGAAACTGCTCGCGAAAACCTGCGAAAACCGCTAGCAAAACTGCTCGCGAAAACCCTGCGAAAACTGCTAGCGAAGCCGCTCGCGAAAAACCTGCGAAAACCGATCGCGAAAAACTGCGCGCGAAACCGCTTGCGAAACTGCTCGCAACCTGCTCGCAAACCAGCGAAAACGGCTTGCGAAAAACTGCGCCCGACAGAAAAAGCGGCGAAAAACAGCGGCCGACGGCGACCAACGGGCTCCGACGGCGAAAACACGGCGCCGGCACGCAAACCGAGGAGTCGCCCGCCGTCCGGGAGCACGCCGAGCGGCGAAAACCCAGCCGCGCGACGAGGGAGGCCCGCCGCACGGCGCCCAACCAAGCAGCGCCGCGCAGCGACCCGCTGCGCGGTGCCGGAGCGCGCCGCGCAGCGCCCTGCGGCGCTGCGCGCGCGCCCAGCGGCGCTGCGCGCGCGCAGCCCGCGCGCTGCGCGCGCGCCCCGCGCGCCTGCGCGCAGGCCCCGCGCAGCGCTGCGCGCACGCCGCGCGCGCCGCGCGCGGCCCCGCGCGGCCCGCGCAGGCCCGCGCGCGGGCCGCGCAGGCCCGCGCGCTGCCCGCGCGCGGCCCTGCCCGCGCGCGCGGCCATGCCGCGCGCGCCTGCGCGCGGCCCAGCATGCCGCGCGCGCCCGCGCGCGGCCCTGCCGCGCGCGCGCGCCGCTGGCCGCGCGCCTGCCGCGCGCGCCTGCGCGCGGCCAGGCAGCGCCGCGCGCACCTGCGCGCGCCCTGCCGCGCGCGCGCTCCTGCGCGCGGCCAGGCAGCGCCGCGTGCTGCACTTTGCTGCACGCGGCGCCGCGCCCAGCGGCACGCCGCCGCAGGGTGCTGCCAACAGCAGCACCCTGGCGCCGCGCGTGCGCCATTGCGCGCGCGCGCGGCCGCCGGCGACGGAAAACCCAAAAAAAACCATTTTAAAAAACCCGAAAATCCGAAAATCCACAATAAATCCAATAGCTTTTAAAAACCAAATCAAAACTCCAAAGCACAAATCCAACTCAAAAACCCCAAAAATCTGAATTTGCTTACCTTGCGACGCTCGCCGCACGCCCACGAGCTCCTCACGGCCTCCAACGGCGAGTCCCAAATCCAAAATGCTCCAAATCCCTTCCTTCCTCTTTTTCTTCTTCTTCTTCTTCCTCTCTTTTCCTTCCTTTCTTTTTTCTTTCTTCCTTTTCTTTCTTTCTCTGCTGCAGAGGGAGGAGGTTGAGCCTTTTTATAAAGGGAAAATCCTTTATTAATTAATTTCTTAATTAATTAATTCCGTAAATCCAACTCCAACTCACTTTTCGACCTCGGGCTCTCCGCCGTTGCCCGGAACCTCCCGAACTCCGCTGTAAATCGAAAATACACGTGCTCACAGCTTTTTCTCTCCAAAAAGCTCAACCGTTGAGTCAGGGTGCTCAAATCAATTACCGGCTCCGAAATTGCCAGTTCCGACTCACTTTTTGCCTCCGGGTCCTCCGCGTCAGTCCGGAACCTCCCGAACCTCGCTGTAAATCAAAAGTACACGTGTCCACAGCTTTTTCTCTTCAAAAAGCTCATCCGTTGAGTCGGGGTGCTCAAATCAATTACCGGCTCCGAAATTGCCGGTTCCGACTCACTTTTTGCCTCCGGATCCTCCGCGTCAGTCCGGAACCTCACGAACCTCGCTGTAAACTGGAAATACACCTGTTCCAAGTGTTCCTAAATTTCCGGCACTCCACGGTGCAGTCGGTAATTTCCAAATCTCATCCTCAAACGGCATACAAAGCCCGGAAAAACCCCGAATCGAGCTGGAGCTTCCGCGTTGATCCGAATCAACCCGGCATCAACTGTAAACTCAAATGCAACCTGCCCACGGCAACTCTCTGCTCCAAGTCATCCAAGTGGTCGGCGCGCTATCCGCAGACCCGGTACTCTACACTCTCCCCCCTTAAAAGGGTTTCGTCCTCGAAACCAGAATAAATCCATAACTCAGGAGGGGGTCTCGATCAAATGGGGATAGGAAAACTCAACTCATCCTCAGGCCCTCAAGTGGCCGTTCGCACTCAACAAGACGGCTCCACTGATCTTTCACTCAAGGTATGATCCGTCGGCACAATTCCTTCGCTTCACGAGCAAGGGTATGCATCGGTCGTACCAGATAGCTCAATCCCCCGACCAACTCCAAAGAAGTGAAATCCAAAACATGAGGGGGATCAAGTACAGTTCTTCCGGCCAGGTAATTACTCGCGGACCAAACACCCCGCGTAACTTAAAACAGCAAATCTCCGCGGATAGTGGCTTCCACAAATCAAGATCCCCAATTTTCTAACTCTCAATTTCAAGTTCCAAAAGTGGCAACCATGGATCAAACACCTCATTCCGAGGTTGCTCTGCTCGCCTAGCCAAGGCGTACTAACCATAAAACCCTTGCCGGAAATAATGATATGCTAGAGAACCAAGTATTCCAGGTTCGAGGATCCATGAATAACTCAAAGCTCTCTCTATCACTGGCAATCATGCAAATCGATGCAGCTCTAACTCCTCGAAGCTATACAGGCCCTGCCTAGTCCAAAACTTTTGACCTCAGTCTCAATCATAGGCTTAGGCTAATTTCCAACGGCATCACTCTTCGTTGGGTCCTCAGTCGCTCTTGCAGCCGAAATCAAACGGGATAAACATCAGAACTTTCCAAAAAGGCCGCAGGGCCCCAGTCAATCCACTTGACCATACAAAAGCTCATTATGCCCTTACCGGTTCCTACACACAATCAGGGCACAGCCCTCGGCTGTATGGTTCCATAATGCTATCAAACTCACAAAGGGCATCTGCCGCAACACAATCCAGCCTGCCTATGCTCGAACCATCACAGAACTCTCACCGTTGTGTATTCACAACGTGGCATCACTGCCGTGCATCAACGGCGTGGCATCACCACCGTGCATCAACGGTGTGGCATCATACTCAAGTATCAATCTCTAGGATCCCCACAGTCGTATACCCACGACGTGGAACGGGTCACATAGACCCCTCAACCCTTCACATCCCACAACCGCGCTATCAGCTCACTGCCTTGCGGGTGATACTCCAAGAGGTGCTGTCATAGTCGGCGCAGTTCCAAAACTATGTCGACCACTATCTCGATCTCAATTCCATAGGCGGCGGCTTCAAAAATCAGCTCAGGGGGACTCACACCCGGGGGCACACGGCGATAAGAATAAACTTTAGCCCCGGCGCCGCCGTAGGCACTGCCTCTACCGTCGCTCGCGAAGCGATAAGCAACCACAACTCAAGCTCTAACGTGCTCCAGCATCCTCTAAAAACACACTCCTCCTGACCAGGTCCACGGAGGGTGATTGTCCTCTCTCGACAATCCATGATAGCAAACAACGGGATAACACATCCCTATCCAACCATCATAACAACTCCCCTATCTCTAGCCCACACGAGGCTACCCCTGCTTCACTGAAGTACACACAAGCGGTGTCAGCATCAACCATGCTCTAACTCCGATGACCACACCTGGTGAGGCGCGATCCACTATCCTGGTGCCTCCAGCCAGCTACCCAAACTCGTCCTCTAGATGCTGGCGGTCATCGCTCTATCCGCCTCAGTATCACGGCTTTATCAGCCTACTGGTAGACCGATGAAACTCTTCATCCTAAGGGGCAGTGGGTGACCCAGGAGGTGTCCTCTGCTCCAGCCTGCGCATCATGTGCTCCATATTTTCCTCCTGGCGCCTGGCCACCACCTCTGGCGCCGCAACGTCTCTGACAACTGGGCCACCTGAGCCCGCAGCTCCTGTACCTCACTCTGCCCGGCCTGCCCGGCCTCTCGCCGCTCGGGCTCCTCATCCGAGGTCAAACGCCCTCTCGTCGCTGCACGACGTCTCGGCGGCATCGCAGGTAACTGCAACAAAACGAACGTCAGGACAAAACAACCATACGACCCAATCCAGCGAGAGTCTAAAACTTGTTATCCCTCCTAAAGTATTATGTTGTCTGCAGCCAACATAATCACTTTGAGAGAATAACAAATCAAATCACTCATCCCAACCCGAGGGAGAGGTAAAAACTCAATCTGGACTCTCGCTAAAATCACGTCTCTCACGACGGTCATCCTACTGTCCAACCAATAGCCTAGGGTCACTAAGTCCTCAACGACCTATACACCTAGGCTCTGATACCACTCTAATCTGTCACGCCCCGGGGTCGAAACTGCGACCCGGGCTCGCTAACAGATCCGCCATCTGTACGGAAACTGCCGTACAGACGAAGCGTCTAGCCTGCAAAAGACAAAACTACAGCTACACAGATATCAGAGCGGATAAAAAGCTGTACTATAAAATTTCTCAACTACAAAGTTGCTACAACACAAAGCCTATCTCCCAAAATCAGGCGATACAAATAGAAATCCACCTATACAATATCTACAAATCCAAATGGGAGATAGCTAAACAGGAACTAAAACCAACTCCCACAATCCGGGATGGTACATCTACCTCTCTATAAAGTAACAATGCTGGTAGGGAACTATCACGCGACTCCCTGTCCTCGGTCCGTCCAAACAGCTCGGCAGGAACGGAAGAAAGCCACAGCAACCTGTCACCGACAGAGGGTGTGAGAACTACATCCTACAGTAGTTCTCAGTGGGTACCGTCTCCAAGAACCACGGTCTGCCCACTAAGTCTACTAGAGGCATAAGATAACAGAAAAGACTGTGATAATATAAATAAGCTGGAAAAGAATCTACAGCTATCATGCCTCTATCTACTATGCTCAAAAGGAAGAGACTATGGATGATGATATGCAGCCACTCACTGCTGACAATATGTCACTAGTACTATGCCCAAGACACTCTACTATGACACATGCTATACCGACACTCTCTCAGTGTAACCCAAATCTCATCGACTGCCCCACAGGGTCCAGTCCAGTCAAGTAATCCATATCTCATCGACTGCCCCACAGGGTCCAGTCAAGCCTGCGCCCCCTGGTGTATCAACCAGGGTGTCCAAACGGACAAACTCGATATCTCACATAGTGACCCCATGGTAGCTCGGCCAGGGGTATCAATATCTCACACAGTGACCCCATGGTAGCTCGGCCAGGGGTATCAAGCGACCTCTAGTAAATAAACTAGGCGCATCATCGCAGCCTCGTCAGGCTCGGAATCATCATCAACGCACCCGGGGCGTGGTTCGAGGGGTGCGACCCCACCGAACTCAAATATCTCAACAGTATCACTGTCTCACAAGTGGCTCCTGCAGGCTATAGTCCTCGATCAAACAGATCGGTATCTCGATGCTCAAAGCACTACTCAGTCGGAGAACCCTCTACGACTCAATCTCACAACACTGACCCCCTCAATGGAAGTACCACACAGCTGGGACCACCGTCTCTCTCAACGGCTCCCACAAGAACCCCCATTCAACTCAACACACAATCTCACGGCCGGAGATGCTCCACGGCCAAATCTACGAAGGGTCCGAAACCCCGGGAGACTAACATCTACGTCCCCAAGAGAGAAAACAGCCCTTAGAACCCAGATCACTCGAATCCACTCGGGTGGATAAGTTTATAAGAAACCATGTCATTTATTTCAGAAAACCATTCGATCTGAAAGAAATCCATCTTTTTAATGACTTTTAGTCTTTTTAGGAAAACCCTTTGAAATCAAGTTTTATGCCCAAACCTCGAAGCTAATGCCCTCGTCCTATCCAACAAGAACAGACTCAGGCAACCCTGCGAGGCTTGGAAGAAAACATTGGCTGACTAAAATCATGTATTCGTCCAAAAAGGTTCTGGGTTCTAAGGTCCTGCTAACACACGTGCACCACGCTCCCAACAGGGTGGTGACGAGAAGAACAGCGAAAAGGAAAACCCCGGGACCACCGTTTACCTGAAACGGTTCCCCAAAACACTAACACTGGCCTAACCCAGCCACCAGACTCCACTCGGCCCCCCGGGCCCGAGTGCAACACCCGTCCCACAACACTCTGACCTCTCGGCCCACTACCCGGGCGAGGAACTCTATGTCCAGAAGGATAAGAAAAGTGTGGGATGTCTAAAGCATAAAAGAACCTAGCCCAGATTAAGGTTCTCTATCAGTCTGGTCAAACACATGCACATATGACGGGGGTGCTAGTCAAGTTCCAAGAAAACACTTAAACTAGCATGCAATTCTATCACAATAGAATTAGAAGAAAGTCCGTAGACTTGGAGAGAAAACCAACCCACCTCAGCTCGCCCCCAATTGCTCGTCGACACTTGCAATTGGGCTCAGCGGACCTACCTGGCCTCCAAGGGGTCCGCACGCAACGCGAAGCCCGATGCCAGAATCCGCACGCGAATCGGAGCACGCAGCGACCAACCACACGACCGCGCGCTCCGCGGATGCTAAAAACCGCACCGCAAGCTGCCAGAAGCGAAGAAATCGCAAAATCAATCAAAACGGTCAAAACCGAACATCCGACAGCGAAAAACGGCCTCCGTCGGCGAAAACAGCCTCCGTCAGCGAAAACCAGCGCCCGACGGCGAAAAACGGCACGCGGCGGCGAAAAACAGCTCCGTCGGCGAAAACAGCGCCCGACGGCGAAAAACAGCACGCGGCGGCGAAAAACAGCTCCGTCGGCGAAAAACAGCGCCCGACGGCGAAAAACAGCTCGCGGCGGCGAAAAACAGCTCCGTCGCGAAAACAGCGCCGACGGCGAAAAACAGCTCGCGGCGGCGAAAAACAGCTCCGTCGGCGAAAAACACAGCGCCCGACGGCGAAAAACAGCTCGCGGCGGCGAAAAACAGCTCAAAACTGCTTGCGGAAACAGCCCGCGAAATCCTGCGAAACTGCTCGCGAAAATCCTGCGAAAACCGCTAGCAAAACTGCTCGCGAAAACCCTGCGAAAACTGCTAGCGAAGCCGCTCGCGAAAAACCTGCGAAAACCGATCGCGAAAAACTGCGCGCGAAACCGCTTGCGAAACTGCTCGCAACCTGCTCGCAAAACCAGCGAGAACGGCTTGCGAAAAACTGCGCCCGACAGAAAAAGCGGCGAAAAACAACGGCCGACGGCGACCAACGGGCTCCGACGGCGAAAACACGGCGCCGGCACGCAAACCGAGGAGTCGCCCGCCGTCCGGGAGCACGCCGAGCGGCGAAAACCCAGCCGCGCGACGAGGGAGGCCCGCCGCACGGCGCCCAACCAAGCAGCGCCGCGCAGCGACCCGCTGCGCGGTGCTGGAGCGCGCCGCGCAGCGCCCTGCGGCGCTGCGCGCGCAGCCCGCAGCGCTGCGCGCGCCCGCGCGCCTGCGCAGGCCCGCAGCGCTGCGCGCACCCGCGCGCCCGCGCAGGCCCGCGCGCGGCCCGCGCGGCCCGCGCAGGCCCGCGCGCGGCCCTGCCGCGCGCGTCCATGCCGCGCGCGCCTGCGCGCGGCCCGCAGTGCCGCGCGCACCCGCGCGCGCGGCCCTGCCGCGCGCGCCCGCGCGCGGCCATGCCGCGCGCGCCCGCGCGCGGCCAGGCAGCGCCGCGCGCACCTGGCCGCGCGCTCCTGCGCGCGGCCAGGCAGCGCCGCGCGCACCTGCGCGCGGCCCTGCCGCGCGCTCCTGCGCGCGGCCAGGCAGCGCCGCGTGCTGCACTTTGCTGCACGCGGCGCCGCGCCCAGCGGCACGCCGCCGCAGGGTGCTGCCAACAGCAGCACCCTGGCGCCGCGCGTGCGCCATTGCGCGCGCGCGCGGCCGCCGGCGACGGAAAACCCAAAAAAAACCCATTTTAAAAACCCGATAAATCCGAAAATCCACAATAAATCCAATTTAGCATATAAAAACCAATTAAAATCCCCAAAGCACAAATCCAACTCGAAAAACCCCAAAAATCTGAAAATCGCTTACCTTGCCGACGCTCGCTGCACGCCCACGAGCTCCTCACGGCCTCCAACGGCGAGTCCGAAATCCAAAACGCTCCAAATCCCTTCCTTCCTCTTTTTCTTCTTCTTCTTCTTCCTCTCTTTTCCTTCCTTTCTTTCTTTCTTCCTTTTCTTTCTTCCTCTGCTGCAGAGGGAGAGGTGGAGCCCTTTTTATAAAGGGAAAATCCTTTATTAATTAATTTCTTAATTAATTAATCCCGTAAATCCAACTCCAACTCACTTTTCGACCTCGGGCTCTCCGCCGTTGCCCGGAACCTCCCGAACTCCGCTGTAAATCGAAAATACACGTGCTCACAGCTTTTTCTCTCCAAAAAGCTCAACCGTTGAGTCGGGGTGCTCAAATCAATTACCGGCTCCGAAATTGCCAGTTCCGACTCACTTTTTGCCTCCGGGTCCTCCGCGTCAGTCCGGAACCTCCCGAACCTCGCTGTAAATCAAAAGTACACGTGTCCACAGCTTTTTCTCTTCAAAAAGCTCATCCGTTGAGTCGGGGTGCTCAAATCAATTACCGGCTCCAAAATTGCCAGTTCCGACTCACTTTTTGACTCCGGATCCTCCGCGTCCATCCGGAACCTCACGAACCTCGCTGTAAACTGGAAATACACCTGTTCCAAGTGTTCCTAAATTTTCGGCACTCCACGGTGCAGTCGGTAATTTCCAAATCTCATTCACAAACGGCAAGCAAAGCCCGGAAAAACCCCGAATCGAGCTGGAGCTTCCGCGTTGATCCGAATCAACTCGGCATCAACTGTAAACTCAAATGCAACCTGCCCACGGCAACTCTCTGCTCCAAGTCATCCAAGTGGTCGGCGCGCTATCCGCAGACCCGGTACTCTACAACTACCAAACTCAGATTCTTTTAAGTGTTAGAAATTTCTCAATTCCAGTTGGGTTCAAGTGAAACAGAGGTTACAGACAATGATGAAATTGTTGAAGAAAGCATAGCTCAAAATCCTTGGCAAACAAGTGTATACCAAAGGCCAAGCGAAGAAGATGAGTCAAGAACACCAACCGCACTTAAAAGATCAACAAGAGCTAGAAAGTCAAATCCCAAGTATGCCAATGCAGCCATAGTAGAAGAATCAGATGCAAAAGAACCAGAGACATTTGAAGAAGCATCCCAGAGTCCGAAATGGATTAAAGCTATGGAAGAAGAAATTGATGCATTAGAACAAAATCAGACTTGGGAACTCGCATCAAAGCCAAAAGATGTGAAGCCTATTTCTTGCAAATGGGTGTACAAAATAAAGCGTCGCACAGATGGATCCATAGAGAGGCATAAGGCTCGTCTATGATGAAACGTTCAGTCCAGTTGCAAAATTTACAACTGTACGAGTTTTACTAGCACTTGCAGCTAGCAAAAGTTGAAACCTATGGCAAATGGACGTGAAGAATGCTTTTCTGCATGGGGAGCTAGATCGGGAGATCTACATGAGTCAACCAATGGGTTTTCAGAGTCAAGATCATCCTGAGTATGTGTGTAAACTCCGGAAGGCTCTCTATGGATTAAAGCAAGCACCGAGGGCTTGGTATGGTAAGATTGCCGAGTTTCTTACTTATAGTGGTTATTTGGTGACATCTGCGGATTCTAGCTTGTTTGTCAAAGCTAAATGAGGGAAGCTAGCCATTTTATTGGTGTATGTGGATGATTTAATCATCACGGGAGATTGTGAAGAAGAAATTCGTCAGACTAAGGAAAATTTGTCAGTTCGCTTTCAAATGAAAGAACTTGGACAGCTCAAGCATTTTCTTGGTTTAGAGGTCGACTTCACTCAGGAAGGAATATTTCTCCATCAACAAAAGTATTCCAAAGATCTGTTAAAGAAGTTTGTGATGCTTAAATGCAAACCAATCTCGACACCGATGGAGCCAAATGCAAAAATGTGTGCTCATGAAGGAAAAGACTTAGAAAATGCTACCATGTACCGGCAGTTGGTGGGTAGCCTTATCTACTTAACTTTAACAAGACCTGATATTTCTTTTGCAGTTGGTGTGATGAGTCGCTACATGCAAAGTCCAAAGAAGACTCTTTTGGAATCAGTTCGTCGAATCCTGAGGTATGTGAAGAGTACGCTTGGCTATGGCATCATGTACAAGAAAGGTGGGGATTGCAGACTAGTTGGCTATTGTGATGCTGACTATGCAGGTGACCATGATACACGACGTTCAACTACCGGGTATGTTTTCATGTTTGGGTCCGGAGCAATTTCTTGGTGTAGCAAAAGACAACCAACAGTGTCTTTGTCAACCACGGAAGCAGAGTACCGAGCGGCAGCAATGGCAGCTCAAGAAAGCACTTGGCTTATGCAATTATTGAAAGACTTGCATCAGTCAACCGAGTATCGTATCTCTTTGTATTGCGACAACTTGTCAGCAATACGTTTGGCGGAAAATCCAGCTTTTCATGCAAGAACTAAGCATGTGGAGGTGCATTATCATTTTATCAGAGAGAAAGTCTTGCGAGAAGAAATTGAGTTGGAACATATCAGAACAGAAAACCAAGCTGCAGATTTGTTTACAAAAGGCTTGAGTGGCAGCAAGTTCGAAAATTTATGTCATCAGCTAGGATTGGTGAAAAGAGTAGAAGCTGGTGTTGATGGGGAGTATTGAACAAAACAACACCAGCATATTGGTTGCCTTGTGACCAATTAATTATTGTGTAGTGCTAACAAATTATTGTTTGCTTGTTAATCGGTTACCAAATCCTTAGGGTCTGTTACACTGGTTGTTATTCTGTTATCGAGTCCTTAGGAGTAACAAATTATTGTTAATCGGTTACCGAGTCCTTAGGGTCTGTTACACTGGTTGTTATTCTGTTATCGAGTCCTTAGGAGTTGTTACACTGATCCTAGTCATTAGGAAGTTTGTTAAAGCTATCAGCCTATATAAAGGTATTGATATGCATTGAATAAAAAATGTGAGCGTAGCTTTTTCTCTTCTATTGTTTACTCTCTTTAGAGGTTATTCAACCATTCTGGCATCTTGTTGTTTTTCTACATTTCCGAGTTCGAAGCCTAATTGCTTCACATTTCTAGCTAATTTTATTTAAAAATAAACGAAACTGATAACATACTATCTTTTTATGAAAAAAATAAAATTAGACAACAAAGATGAGATAACAGAATCTCAAACAAAACAGAGCAAAAAAGAAAAAAAAATACAAAAATGCCTGCGTCCTCACTTCAAATTTTTCTTAGGAAGCGCGTATCTATTAAACCATCTTTTGATGTGTAACTTAGTTTGAAGGAAATAAAAAAAATCTTTGAAAGCAAAAAACAAGGGTCTTAGACTAAATAATGTTGGATGTAAAAAGTCTCACGCGGAATTGGAAGGTTGCGTGAAGAATTTTTTTTATATTTTATTTTTAATTTTTTTTCTCAAAAAAAAAAAAATAATAATTATCTGCAGACTAAATCCAACAGGCTTCAAGGCATATCTAAGAGGGTTGCTGCTATCTAGAGAAGGAGTAGGAATTTTTTTCAAATTGACCCTCTGTAAATTCAATATTTGCCAAATAACCCTGTGAAACTTAAATTTGCAAAACTAACCCTCCTTTTGCCACCTCAGCGCCACGTAGGCGAGACGAACTGAACGTGCTGAAGCGTTCAGCGCCTTCACAAAAAACCTGTGAAGGCGCTGAATGAATCAGCGCCTTCATGGTACATGTTGAAGGCGCTGAAGCGTTCAGCGCCTTCACAAAAAACCTGTGAAGGCGCTGAATGAATCAGCGCCTTCATGCTATATGCTGAAAGCGCTTTTTCATTCGGCGTCTTCAGCATATGCTACAAGGCGTTGAGGACTTAGCCATTTTTCGTTGCGAAAAATGGCTAAGTTCTGTGTAAGCGATAAATGGTTTCTCTGTAAAGGCGCTGAGTGGCTCAGCGCCTTTAGTATAAAACACTAAAGGCGCTGAGTTGCTCAGCGCCTTTAGTGTTTTACACTAAAGGCGCTGAATGGCTCAGCGCCTTTAACTTAATGTTAAAGGCGCTGACCGCTTCAGCGCGTTCTTCACCACCATATCCACCCGCGCGCGCAGCATTCCTCTTCATCTCTTCATCTTCCCCATCTCTTCTCTTCATCAAGCCCGTCGCCTTCTTCGTCGCAGTGCCGCCGATCTCTCGCCGTCGCCTTCTTCATCGCCGAGCACAGTGAGATCCCGCCGATCTTCTCTTCATCTCTTCATCGCCGTCGCCTTCTTCAATCCCGCCGAGCACAGTGACGTCGCATTGCCGATCTACTCTCGCTGTCGCATTGCCCATCTCCTCTCGCCTTCGCCGTCGCCGTCTCTCTCGCGCTCTCTTTCTCTCACTGTGAGGTCGCTCCCTCTCTCTTCTCTTTCTCTCTCTCTTTCTCTCTCTCACTGTGAGAGAGTGATCTCTCACTGTGAGAGATCACTCTCTCACAGTGACCTCGCTTCACTGTGAGAGAGTGATCTCTCACTCTCTCACAGTGTAGCTCTCTCACTGTGAGAGATCACAGTGAAGCTCTCACAGTGAAGCTTGATCTCTCACTGTGAGAGAGCTTGAGCTTGATCTCACAGTCAAGCTTGATCACCAATGATCACAGTCAATCTTGATCACCAATCACAGTCAAGCTTGATCAGAGTGAAGCTCTCACTTGAGCTCTCACAGTGAAGCTTGATCTCTCACTGTGAGAGATCACAGTGAAGCTTGATCTCTCACAGTGAGAGAGCTTCACTGTGAGAGTCTCTCACAGTGATTAACCCCCCCCCCCCCCCCCCCCAAAAAAAAAGATTTTAAATAATAAGAAGCTAATTTTGCTACAAAGTTTATTTAAACAATACTGTAATTTAGGGCTAGAAGCACATCCTTTACATCACAGTGAAGCTCTCTCACTGTGAGAGCTTCACTGTAAGAGTCTCTCACAGTGAAGCTCTCTCACTGTGAGAGCTTCACTGTGAAGCTCTCTCACTGTGAACTCATTGTGAGGGAGTGAAGATCACTCTCTCACAGTGAGAGAGAGTGAAGATCACTCTCTCACAGTGAGAGAGCTTCACTATGACAGAGTGATCTCTCACAGTGAGAGCTTCACCGTCACAGTGAGCGATCCCCTCACTGTGAGATCGCTCAAAGTGAGAGGTTTCACTGTCGGTCTCCGACTGTAAAGTTAAAAGGAGTATTTTGAAGTGGTTAAATTTTATTTTGTAGTTGAAATGGCTAATCGTCGCATGCCCATAAGTGTTCATTGGGATGGACAGTTAGTTATCGATGAAAATGGTCCACAATATATCGGCGGCCAAAAAAAGTTAATCGCGATACCTTCTGATTCTACATATAGTAGGTTTGAGACGAGAATGTATCGTTTAGTAAATTGTACAAGAGAACAATTTCGTTTAAAATTTACTATTGGTTGTCCCACGATCGGTAGTGGATATTTAGCTCACGAAGTACTAGATGATGAATCATTGGAGGGAATAATTAGATTATGTGAATATCATGGTGTTGTGACGGTATACATTGAGAAAGAGTTACGACCGTCGGATAATTTTGAACCGCAAGGTTATTACACGAGAATGCTCCACAATTATATTGATTTGGGTCCTTCCGCCAATGTAATAAGTGATCAATATATTCCACACGAAGGTGGTGTCAGAATGACAAGGTTAGAACAACAACCTAATAATTTTGTCATTTGGCATATTCTTTAAATGGACTTAAATATTGTATATATTGCAGAGAAAGCGAGTATGACCCTATTGAGAGTGTATGGAGTTATTGGGCACTGGTTCCACCCTCCACGATTGGCCTGCTCTGTGTATGGAGTTATTGCGGGCGGTACCTGATAACATCCAGAGGTATACGGTTTCACTAGATTGGTTATATCAGAATTATCATGATATACCTCTGGATGCCCCCGCCGGATTAGTCGCAGCTACCGCCCGTGCTTATATGCTATATCAGATCGGCGGTAGTCTGATTCCAAATCCCAGCGGATACAAAGTTCATCTAAAGTGGCTACCACTTTTAGCTGACTTTGATATCTGCGGCGCTTATGCGTGGGGCGCTGCGACACTGGCATATCTATATCGGGCACTAGCAGATGCCGCGGTGAACGGGAAGGCCGAATGCTGCTGTTTTGGTACCCTATTGCAGGTATAAAATCTGATTTCTTGATTTCAGTAGTATCTTTATATATTGGTAATATATATATTTTTAATTATTTTAACCTATTGGCGTGAATTTACAGATCTGGGCTTGGGACCATCTTCATATCGGCCGACCTACACGCATCCTAGATCAGCCCGATATAGTCGATCGACCTTTGGGTTGCCGGTAAGATATTTTTTTGATAAAGTAGATTTTTGTATTTCAATTATAATTACAAATAATATATGTTTTTTATAATCTAGATGGGGCAACACTGGAGGGCTGCGTTTCGGAACCAATGTCAAGATGTGTGACATTGAGTTCTACAGAGACGAGCTGGATCAGCAGCGAGAGGCGCAGGTATGTAGATGTTTTATTGAATACTTTAAGTATGTATGTGTTTTATTCAACACTTCTATATTAACTAATCATTTTATCCATTAACAGGTTATATGGATGCCCTGCACAGATCAGGTTATAGAGACATTACCGGATTTCTGTGTGCATGGCTCAACGGTCTGGCGTGCAAGGACAGTCCTGATATGCTTTCATATCGTCGAGATGCACGTGCCGGACCGAGTCATGCGGCAGTTCGGTCTTCTCCAGCATATACCTCTTAATGTGGAGTCCATCCCACGCATCACATCACGTGGGCGTGCGGATGAGGATTGGATCGCATTTCATGCTATCCACATTGAGAGGTGGTCCGAGAGGCTTGATCACATTTTTGATCAAGCCCCGGCTGCTGGTGAGGACCCACTGCAAGCGGCATCCATATACATGCAGTGGTACTGGAGCATTACGCGACGATGGATATATCATCCAGTACAGCGTCCTCCGCTGACTTTCCACCCTCGTGGGCATGTCGAGAGAACACTGGTATTAAAATTTATATATATAAATTTACTATATTCAACTTTCCTCATATAAATTTAATTTTAATTTCTAATTTATAATGCAGGCCGACACACTACGACATGTTCAAACCATTGTCGACCAGATAGTGCAGGATCCACCGCCGACTCATACTATTCTTCAGACTTTGAGAGAAATGAGCGGCAATATTCAGATGGTACTACAGCATGTACCATCTGAATCTACGGTCAGAGAGGCAGCTCGACCTTCATATGAGGGAGCGACCTCGAGTCATCAGGTACCATTTAGCATAGAATTCAAATTAAGTTTTCAAATTCATATTAACAAACTATTTACACTCTTTCAGGTGCCACGATCTCCATCTCCTACCATTCAGGCACCGATGACATTTCCTTCGACGTCAGCATCGCTCCCGCCGCCAGTCTCACGGACATCTTTTGCATCGACATATTCACGCCGTCGTCCAAGGTCATCATCGCCACAGGAGATCGAGCATATTGCGGAGCAGGATGAGGGTGGTATCATCGAGGAGCTCAATCAGTCAGCAGCAGTCGAGCATCTCGATGATATACCTATCATCGACCTTGCTGTTCCCCGTGGGCGAGGACGAGGGCGAGGGCGTGGACGTGGGCGTGGGCGAGGACGTCGAGGTCGAGGACATGCTCAAAATTGAGCTTTTGAGTTCAATTTTTGTAAATTTTATTTTTTGATGTTACTCAAGCCTCATTTATGAATGAAATGATTGTTGGTTGATCATTTGGTGTTTGTGAATGTAGTTTTTGCTTTTTCAATGTTATTTGTCAATACTTGCAACTTGTTGTACAAATTTGGGATTTTTTTAAAGTGATCTTAAGTACTGTGGGCAGGTCTAGGTAAAGGCGCTGAGCTATTCAGCGCCTTTAGTGTTCTGCACTGAGGCGCTTAGTGGCTCAGCGCCTTTAGTGTAAAACACTAAAGGCGCTGATCCGCTCAGCGCCTTTAAAACAAAAAAACACTAAAGGCGCTGAGCGGATCAGCGCCTTTAGTGTTTTATACTAAAGGCGCTGAGCGAGTCAGCGCCTTTACAGAGAAGCCATTTTTCGCTTACACTGAGGACTTAGGCATTTTTCGCGGCGAAAAATGCCTAAGTCCTCGACGCCTTATGTGTATGCTGAAGGCGCTGAATGAAACAGCGCCTTCAGCATATATCATGAAAGCGCTGAAGCAATCAGCGCCTTCACAGGTTTTCTTGTGAAGACGCTGAACCCTTCAGCGCCTTCAACATATTGCATGAAGGCGCTAAAGCGTTCAGCGCCTTCACAGGTTTTTTGTGAAGGCGCTGACCGCTTCAGCGCCTTCACGTTGTTTGCCCAACGTGGCGCCGAAGTGGCAAAAGTAGGGTTAGTTTTACAAATTCATTTTTCATAGGGTTATTTTACAAATTTCGGATTTTAAGAGGGTCAATTTGAAAAAAATCCCAAAGGAGTACCTATTATCCAAATTTATTTATTATTTTAAATTTTTAAAACTATTCAAAATAGCACGTATAACTTCCTGGTTTTCGACGGTTTTGACGACAGAAAAATTCGGAATTTGTGGCGCACTAGAATTCCTCTCCGAATTAAACTTTTCCTTTGGTTGGCGGCACGGAATAGGATTCCGACGACGGACCGGTTGATCAGACGCGGATGGCAGGGACCGTCCATCTGCTTCCTTTGTGGCGGCGAGGGAGAAAAGCTGGAGCACCTATTGTTTAGCTGTGCCTATGCACGGGCAGTCTGGAGTAGGATATTTGGGGGGAATCATCAACTCTGCTCGGCCATCCTACAGAGACCGGGGGACTTGGCGACTAGATGGGAAAGGGCTAGTCGGGTCAGTCGCGAGAGCATAGGGGACCTTATCTATGTCTGCATCGCCGCCGTTTGCTGGGAGTTATGGTTGGAACGAAATTGCAGGGTCTTCGAAGATAGGGTATCCACCGTTGGGGAGTGCAGCAGGAGGATTAACAACACATTGGAGTTTTGGAAGAAGGTGTTGGGAGGGTAGTCGTGCTGATTTTGGTTTTGGTGGTGGGCGGGCCTTGGACTTAGGAGCGATGAAGCTCAAGGTTGGCTAGGGGGTTCAGCTGCTGGGAACGCTGCTAGGAGGACTAGTTTTGGACATGGAGTTCAGAGGAGGGAGGGATTATCCGGGGGATAGTCGAGCGCAAGGAAGTTAGGTTTTGCCTCTGTTGTGACCTGCTGTGGTTTTCTATTCGCGGTTGGGATCCCTGTGCGATTGTCTTGTGATACTTGTCTTGCTTCCGCTGCCATTGTGGGTCAAGCCTCCTAGTTGGGTCTGGGAATGTTTGGATGGGTTTGTGGAAGGCTTGGTCTTGGGTTTTCTGCGGATTGCCACTGACAGGGGACGATGTTAGAATCTCCAGCAAGTGCCTGCTAAGCTTCTTGTTTATTGTTGGTGTTACCAGATAGCTGCGGTGTCCGCAATCGTAGGAACCTGATCCTTGGCGCTTCGAGAACGACATTGCTTGAAGATGAGGGATGATGCTCGGGGTGGATGAGACAGGTTGTAGGAATTTAAGAAAACACTCACAGTACTATGCCGAGGAATCGAGGATGGGGGTACGTCCTGTATGGCAAGATCGGGATTTAGCTGGGTTTAAGCGAAGTTGTATGGCCGTAATTTCTGTTGATTCTTTGCCTTTCGGGTCTCTTGGACGTTCTTTGGCAGGTGCTAACTTTTTTCGCAGTAGTGGATGGTCCAGGGATGACAACTTTCACTGGCTAAGCCAGCACTGGGACGAGCAATTGGTGTAGTCTTGTTTTCGAAGTCGGGATGTGTTTCCCATCTTGTGTTCCTCCAGCGGCGGGGTTACTAGGGTAGGTTAAGTTGACTGGTGGTTTGTAGTGTACGACTGGGATCTAACCACGACCACGTCGAAGGCTTCACGCTGATTGTTTTAACATCTTGTTAGTTTATCGGGAGCTCGCTCCTTGGGTTTGGGCAGGAGTGGGTGCGCTACTTGTATTGGGTCTACAGTGAGCGGGGGCCTTTCTTCATCTGTCTGTCCTGTATTGTCAAATAGGGTATACCCCTGTTTAATCAAAAAAAAAAAACTATTCAAAATATTGTTAAAATTTATTATAATTTTTAAATATAAAAAAATTATTATATATTCGGGTGTAACACGTTAAATTTTTAAACAATTTTGCTAAGAAAAAACTCTATTTAAAGTTATTGACGAAAAAAAAAAAAATTATAGAAAATATTGAAAAAAAGAATCTTAATTACTTTAGCACTATCTCTTTGTTAATAAGAATAAAGTTTATTATTTACTAATTTTTTTTATTTTATAAATAATTTTAATATTAATTAAATTTATAAGCCGATTTTGAATAAGTTTAGATTAATTTATACGCTACAAGTCAAGTCAAGTCAATACCCTATATTCTTCGGTACCATAATCATTCTCTTTCTCAAGTAATTTCTTATACTCTCTATCATTCTTCTACTAAAAAAAAGGAATTTCTTACTCTCTATTTTTATATTGTTATATTTTTATTTCTACGTTTCTGCTTGGTTGCAACACGAGAATGGTAATAATAGAGTCGATCGGAGTAGCAGCACTCGGATGGGTGGCGTCTCCCCTCGTGGGGAAGCTGCTCAACGAAGGCTTCAAGAGCTTAGGCATCAACGCCGATAAAAAGCTGCAGGAGCTGACGGTCACCGTCCTCCCGCTGCTGAAATCGGTGATTGAGAAAGCGGAAGGGAGCGCGCACCGGAGCGAGGTGGAGGAATGGCTGCAGAGGCTGAAAGACGCTTACGACGACGCGGAGGACGCGCTGGACCTTCTCAACTACTGGCGCCTCGAACGCGAGGCGGCTAATCGGGTACGTCTTTTCCGAGTACCAAAACCCCCGAAATTGATAATGCCTATCTTAAAAGGTGGTCGGGATATGATATCACTTCGAAAGATCAAGCTAAAGCGCAGGCTGAACAAGCTGGAAAAGATCGCCGGCGAAGTTCTGAAATTCTGCGATTTGTTAGGCGCCCAGCCTGATCAGACAGCAGCAGTGCCCGACAGCAGGTGGACCATCTCGGTACCACCACCGAAAGTGTTCGGTCGCGACAAAGATCGTGATGAAATCATTCGGCTTTTGAAAATGGATCCTGCAGCAATTTGCGATCCGGGATTATCAAGCATGTCTACGATTGTAATTCGCGATCCGGGATCATCAAGTATGCCTACAATTGCAATTCGCGAGCCGGGATCATCAAGCATGCCTACAATTGCAATTCGCGAGCCGGGATCATCAAGCATGCCTACAATTGCAATTTGCGAGCCGGGATCATCAAGCATGCCTACAATTGCAATTCGCGATCCAGGATCATCAAGCATTCCTACAATTGCAATTCATGAGCCAGGATCATCAAGCATGCCTACAATTGCAATTCGCGATCCGGGATCATCAAGCATGCCTGCAATTGCAATTCGCGATCCGGGATCATCAAGCATGTCTATAATTGCAATTTGCGAGCCGGGATCATCAAGCATGCCTACAATTGCAATTCGCGATCCGGGATCATCAAGCATGCCTGCAATTGCAATTCGCGATCTGGGATCATCAAGCATGCCTACAATTGCAATTCGCGATCCGGGATCATCAAGCATGTCTATAATTGCAATTTGCGAGCCGGGATCATCAAGCATGCCTACAATTGCAATTCACGAGCCCGGATCATTAGTCATACCTATAATTGCAATTCACGAGCCCGGATCATTAGTCATACCTATAATTGCCATAGTCGGTCGCCCCGGGGTTGGGAAGACTACTCTTGCACAGTATGTTTGCAAGAAGTTGAAGAGTGAAGGCCGTGACAGACATTTTCATCCCATCATGTGGGTCCACGCATCTTACAATTTCAACGTGTCCGAAATTATGAAAAATATCATACAAGCAGCTTGCACTGCAAGTGAGCCTCAAGATCCCATTAATCTCAATGGTCGACTTGAAAGGATTGAAACCAATCTTCTTAATCTCAACACTGTGGCCGTGGGCAACCTTGACTCGCCTGAAAATCTCCAACAGAAAATGGTCTCAATGCTGACCACGAAGAAGTTCCTGCTTGTGATCGATGATGTTTGGTGCGACAGTGAATACCACAAAATAAATTGGGATACACTATTCAGATGTTTAAGCAATTGTTGTTCGCCAGGGAGCAAGATTTTAGTTACGTCTCAAACGGAGGATGCACCGAGAAAGATTGTTGCTGCTAAAAGTGCTACACTAGAATACATTCATGATGTGGAAGAATTAGAGGAGAATGATTTTTTGGATCTTTTCATTCACCACGCTTTGCCTGATGGGGAAATTGATTCTTCCTTAAGAAAAGATTTGGAAGAGAAATGCAAGACAATTGCCAAGAAGTTGAACAAGGACCCTACGGCGGCCAAGATCGTTGGCGAGACAATCGCTTTGAAATTGGCTGACCTTCTTCGTTCAAAAGGTGATTGTCGTACATATTTGAGAACAATTGCAGAGAAGGACTGGTCCAGCAACAAAACCAAAGCATTAATGTGGAGTTATCGGCAATTGCCCGCACATCTTCAGCGTTGCTTCTCGTACTGCAGCCTGTATGGTAGATTCTGCATGTTCGAAGAATTACAACTAGTTCGGCTGTGGATGGCGCAAGGTTTCATTAAGCCGGATGATCAGAATGAGAGATTGGAGGACGTAGGCAAAGATTACCTTGAAATGCTGGTGTCCAGATTCTACATTCAGTCTTGTGACAGAGACTATCCCTTCTCTAGACAGTACCCGCATGCCATCTTCTATAGATTGCATGAATTGTTGTATGATCTAGCAGAAAAGGTTACTCGCAATTATTGTGTTAGAATAAAAGGTAATCATCAAAACAAGATCCCGTCAACTATTCGACATCTGAGCATACCCGCTAACAAACTGAATGATAATAAGGAGGAAATTTGCAAACTAAAGAAACTTCGCACCCTAATCGTCACGAAAGGGGAAAGCGACACCTCAGAAGAAAATGTTGTGACCGACATCTTCAAGAGATTAAAAAAATTGCGCGTGCTGGTTTTGGAGGTAAATATAGAAAATTTGGCAGAATTTATTGGTGAAATGAAGCACCTTCGTGTCGTACAAGTTAATACTTATTGCAAGTTGGTGTTGCCGGAGTCAGTCCGCACTCTTTATCAGCTACAAGTGTTGGACGGATACTTTTGTGTGAGCAAGGAAAAAGGCAATGAACTCGAGCAATTACAGAACTTGAATGAACTTCGAGGATGCTTGCGCATTGGTGATCTTGAGAATGTTAAGAGCAAGGAGAGTGCCATTGCAGCCAATTTGAAAGAAAAGAAGTATCTTGATGAACTCTATTTGGTATGGAGCTACAGTGAGGATAATGTAAATTCTGATTTGGATGTCGAAATTCTCGAGGGCCTCCAATTGCCTCCCTATCTTACCGGACTTAGTCTAAATGGATATCGAGGACGGTCGTGTCCGTCTTGGCCCGAATGTCAAACATTTAATATTCAAAACCTTACACTGTACATGTGCGAAATGCTTGAAGAGCTCCCACCAATGGACCAACTTTACCCTTCTTGCATATCACTTCGTCTCTGGGGTCTTTCTAAACTTAAAGCATTACACAGCCTTCCTCCGAGACTTCAAAGCATTGATATTATTGGTACACCATTTCTCACCTTTGCAACAAATGAAGACCTGCAGAAGAGCCCAGCCGAGAAGAGATCCATAATAGAGGTCATGAGGAAAAGCATGCAGAAAGGGCTTCTGCACCAATATCAACAGTCCTTCGTCGCCGATGAAAGAGAAATGAGGAATTTCATAGCCGCAATGAATGACTCCAACAATGAAGCTAGCTCTGCAGAGCATAATAAGAGTGTACCTGCCGACGACATGGATATTACTGCTGTTTGGGAGAGATGGTTGGCGATGCACGAGCGAAAGATGGGATTGATTTACAACATACAAAATGAGGCCAAATTGCTTCTGCCCTCTACCCTTACTGAGCTCAATCTTCATAGATGCAATATTACGGACCACGCATTATCGGCGTGCCTACAAACTCTTACCTCCCTCACCCGCATGTGGCTACATAATATCAGAACAATAACCTGTCTGCCATCTGAAGATGTCCTCGGCAAGTTGAAAGCACTTCAATACTTATCTCTAGGGGACTGCTGGGCTCTCACTTCCCTGGGTGGTATAGGATCCCTCCCCCATCTCAAAGAACTCTACCTAAACGGATGCCCCTGCTTGGACAGTAAAACTGCTTTCCATTCATCCTCGTTGGAGATTATCACCTTTGCATCTTGTGCGGATGTAGATTTAATCCTAGCCAATGCAGATTTGCCATGTTTATCTGATCTTAAGATTACTCGATGTCATATGCAAACGGCATCTTTACAGTTTGGCAACCTCCCATCTCTTCGCTTCTTGGATATTTGGGATATTGAAGATTGTCCTGGGCTCTCATTCTCGGTGAATGCGCAGGAACTGCACTCTCTAGAAGAACTACATCTGTGGAACTGCTCAAATCTACAGGAAGTGATGAATATTCCCAGGTCACTCAAACATTTAGAAATAAGAGGATGTCCAATTTTAGATATACCCATAAATATCGACCCCTGCTGCCGCGTGAGTAGGTAGTTCTGCACTGGTTTGCCATATGACCCAACGGAAAAGAGGTACGCATCGCCTTCCTGTTCTTACAAATCGGCAAACTTTGAATATTCCTCATCTTTTTATTCTTTTTTCCTTCTCAAAAGTGCAAAAGTTAATCACAAACTCTCGATGAATCAGCCAAAATCTTCAAGTACTTCAAACTTTCCTACACCTTGCCTGCGTGTTTTGAGATTAGAATTTAAAACTATAAACTAACCAAGCTAGAATAATCAAAATTTTGTTTCATAATTTTATTACTAATAATGAAGAATAGTAGTACAAAAAGGTAGATTAAAATTTTTAAAAATATCAAGATTAATCTTATCTACATCTCTCATATATAGAATATTTAACATATATACAATAATACATATAAAAATAATATATTTTATAAAATATAAAATAATTAAGATATTACATATAATATTATTATATAATATATTTTAATAATAATATATAAAAATACTTCAAAAATAATATATTATTATTATTATTATTATAAGATATTTTAATATATTATAAAATGAATTGAGCTTTTAGGGCCCGGGCAATCATAGAAAAATAAAACAGAGTTTTATTTTACAATATATTTGATATATTGAAAAATTCAATACTCTGTAAAAATATTACTCTGTTTTTACTGTTTGGATTGTGAACTTAAAAAAAAAAAAACTCTGTTTTAAATTTAAACTTTCAATACAAAAAATTAAATTTAAAAATATAATTTTTTAATTTTTAATTTTTAATTTTAAAATTTTAAAATTAGGATTTAAATTTTAAATTTAAAAATTTTAAATTTGAATTTGAATTTTAAAATTTTCAAATTTGAATGTAAAATTTTAAATTTTAAATTCTAAATTTTAAATTTCAAATTAAAAAATTTAAAATTAAAATTAAAATTTAAAATTCTCGAGGGCCTCCAATTGCCTCCCTATCTTACCAGCCTGAGTTTAGATGGGTATCGAGGACGGTCGTGTCCGTCTTGGCCCGAATGTCAAACATCCAAAATTCAAGAACTTACACTGATGAGGTGTGGAATTCTTGAAGAGCTCCCCACTAATGAACCAGATTTACCATTCTTGCAGATCACTAGAGCTCTCACATCTTTCTAAACTAAAAACATTACAGGCCCTTCCCCCGAAGCTTACGACAAGTTAACATCACTCCAAGCTATAATTCTACAAGGGTGCTAGGCCGTCACTTTGCTGGGTGGTATAAGATCCCTCCCTCATCTTAAAGAACTCTACCTATCCTGATGCCCCTGTGTTAGATGCGACTTCGAAATTAGAAATCGTTTCGATTTGGGTTTTCGGTTCGCCGACGGTTTCGTGGTTTTTTTCCCTGCAAAGGGTTTGCCATGTAAATCTGCGTGTTCTACTTTGTTCGTGCTTTTGAGATTTACTTTTGTGTGGTGGTCGTATATTGATTTTGTGTTTAATTTGTGCGCTCGTTGCTAACACCCTGCTTGGATAGTAGAACTGCTTTCTTGCCGTCCTCGTTGGAGATTATCGATTTTGAATCTTGTGCAGATGTTGATGACATCATAGCCAACACACATTTGCCATGTCTATCTCATCTTACAATTGTTTGATGTGATATGCGATCGACATCGTTACAGCTTGGCAACTTGCAATCTCTTTACTTATTGTATATTGATGGTTGTATTGGGCTCTCATCCTCCGCGGATCTGCAGGAACTGAACTCTCTAAAATTTCTCATTCTGCTGAACTGCTCAAATCTGGAGGCAGTGATGAATGTCCCTCGGTCACTCACGAGTTTAGTAATACTCAGGTGTCCGATTTTAGAGAAGCAATTCGTAAAAACTGACCCCCTTTCAGGCAGGTGTATGCTCGACAGCATCCCTGTAGAAGACACTTTATCAGCATTCTCTGAGATGTAGACAGATGTACATGCGTATCGCCTTGCTGCTCTTACAAGCTGCTCATTCATCCATCCATCAGCAAGTTCAAATTCTCGATCTTCTTCGTCCTCTTTACTCCTCATAGTGCAAATTTTATTAGCAGTCTCTTGACGAATCAGCAAAGATCTTTACGTACTTCAAACTTCTCTACACCTTACCTTTGTATTTTGGCATGAGATTTAAAATTCTGCAGTCCTATTCTCTAATTGCTGACCTTTTTTAATCTTTACGCTAAATCAACATGGTTCAGATGTATTACTTCCCTTACGTTGGTTCCTGCAGATTCAAAACTGTAGTAAAAAAGTTACTTTATATCAGTTTTCTTGCACTAAATATTCTATATATGTCAGCAGAATCTGAAATTGTATCTTTTTCTAGTCGGTTGAACATTATGTATCGCTTTCTTTATTTTTTCATTGTGCTCATTTTTTAGTGTTCTAATTTTATTTCTATTTCACCATCTTTTTGCAGGTACTTGTGGGATGGAAAAAAAAATAAAAAGAAGAAAAAAGTGATAGGTGCTCATTAGCTAAATTTCAATCATTTCTGGCACAGAGACTCCTGAATAAACAACATTTCAACTAAAAAACAAAAAGGAAAAAAAGGTGTCTGTATATATATGTTGTGTGTTTGTGTTTCAATTGTTAATTGATTCCATCAAAGACTATATCTGTTTCCCCTCCCTCTTAATGCATTGTGTTCTCTTTGGTGTAAAAGACTCTGTAAACTTAAAATTTGTATTATATATTTATGTAAATTTCAATGTTTTAATTTTGTTGTTGTAGTACCTCCCCTGCTTTTGGTTATTGTATAGAAAATATTATGCTTGTGTGGCATGAAAATCCCAATGTCTCTTATTTCTTTGATAGTAGTATCTCTTAAAATTTAAATTTGTTAATGATATTGTGAAAATTTATCAGTAAATATGTATTGATGCATTTGATGTATACTTCACACCTGAGAAATTTTAAAAATTCAATTTCTAAAAGTTTAAATGCTTTAGATTAACTTGAACGACGTAGATCGTCGATTTGAATATTTCATCATCAAAAATATTTATTTTTTTTGAGAAAAAGATATCATGTTACCGCTCCGTTCAAAAGAAACTTAGTTCGAATTTTTCATTCGAATTTTTCACATCAGTTTCATTCGATTCTCTTATAGCTGCACTGAGATCATGCCACATACTAGTTGCGCTTAACACATATTAAGAAGATATATATCAGTTTGATATCAAAACCAAATTAGAATGTTAATTTTTATATATAACTTAATTTGGTTGAGATTCTATCTTGATCTTTGTTGAGATTCTATCTTGATCTTTAACCAAACACATTTTGGGTCACTAAAAAGTAGCAGTAGATTGAGATATTTTTTTTTTGAGAAAAAAAGTAATACGCTACCTATTTCATTCATTACACAAGTGAATTAGACAATAAGTTGCACCGGATTTGATTGTTGATATTGGAGTTTTCGAGTTCGAAGCCTAATTGCTTTACATTTCTAGCTAATTTTATTTAAAAATAAACGAAACTGATAACATACTATCTTTTTATGAAAAAAATAAAATTAGACAACAAAGATAAGATAACAGAATCTCAAACAAAACAGAGCAAAAAAAAAAAAACAAAAATGCCTTCGTCCTCACCTCAAATTCTTCCACAGACCTCCAAACCCCACCTCAAGAGCAAGCCTTCCATCTCTCCCCCTTCCTCCGGCTCCAAAAGGTGCTTTCGGTGTCTTGCTGGGGACCATTTAGTGCGCGATTGCCGCGACCTTGTGCGCTGTGCGGTGTGTCTTCGCACCGGACATAGAGCCCACTCCCACCTTTGTCAGAAGCGTCGCCAACGACCCACCATGCAGCGGGCCTACGGTTTTCGTCCGCCATCCTTGAAAGCCTTCGTCCCTCTGACCGAAGGCTTCCGCCAACGCCAGAACCAGCGGAGAAGCGCTGTCCTCGCCGATGTTGTCGGTCGCTCCAACTTGGGGATCTTCCCTGGGGGGACCATCGCCTCTGACATGGCGGCGAGGTTTGGAGGCTTTCCTTCCGATTTCGTGGCTGCGCGGTACACCTCCCACGACTACGTTATCCTGCTGCCGGAGTGGGTGCGGCCTGATGACATCATCGGTCATGGGTTGGTTCCTCTTCTTCACTGCAGGCTCCAATGTTACCCGTGGGAGCCGTACGTCGACGCTCCCCGCTCTAGACTCACCTTCAAAGCTTGGATTAAAATCAAACTCCTCCCGTTCGAGTGCTGGTCCTCCGATCGCGTTTGCACCATTGTTGGCTCCTTTGGCCGCTACATCACCGCCGACGACAACAGCCTCAACCTGGTCGACCTGACCGGGTTCCGGTGCTTCGTTGCAGTCGATGACCTGGCCGATATCCCGGAGTCGCTGCTGATCTCGATGGGGGACCACGTCGTCTCCTGCGAAGTGAGGATCGACAGCACCTCCCCCTTTGGCGGGGATGACCGTGGCATACCCTTAGCGGGCGGGGGGCCGAGCGAGGGCGGTGATCAAACCAACCCCCAGGGCGCCCGCATTGCTAGACGGATAGCCACGGTGGGCCTCGGCGGCGACTGCTCCGACTTGCGGGACGCTACGCGGGCGGGGACGAGCGACACCTGGGACTCCTCTGAGATCCGGGACCGGCGCCGCCGCCCCGACTTCCCCCCGGACCGCCTGCCGGAGCCGGTCATGGCCTCCCCGCTGTCGGAAGGTTCGTTGGCCACTGGGGTGATCTCCCACGGCGATTCTCCGCTGCCTTCCTTGGGACACGAGCTTCTTTGTCCAGCGGTCCTGACCTGCGCCCCTGCCGCTCCTCCGGCTTCTCTACCGTTGGCGCAGTACGACTGGGACTGCGCCTCTGTCCTCGGATTGATCATGCTCTCATTCTCTGGCTTTTTTTCAAATTCTCTTCATGGGTTTGGTACTTGGCTGATCCTCTGCTCGGGAAGGCTGCAGCAGGGTGACGATAGAAGGTCTTTCGTTGCTGTGGCTTTGGTGGTACGCCTCCTCCCGCATGCCCCTCCTCGAGCCCCGCGTAGCTTTTCTTGTGCTACGGCTCTGACCCCGCCCCCTCTGTCTGGATCTCGGACCGGGTCGGCGCCGCCCACTTTTGCTGGACCCACCCCGATTCCTCTCTCCTCTTCTGGGCTGTGCTCCTGGGCCCCCTTCACCTCTGCCCCCCCGCCCGGGGCCTTGTTGCGTGGACCCCCCTTGGCTCTTGCCGCGGGCCCCTGCCCCCTTGGCCTGCTGGCTACCGGCGGATCCACCCGTGGGCCCTCGCCAACTCTGGCCCCCTCCTCTGGGCCGTTGGGCCCACCCTCTGCATCTGGGCTCGTGGGGAGCCTTGCACCCCCGATGCCACTCAACTGCTGGATCTACGTGGGCCCATCCGCGGGCCCATTCTTTCCCCTGCCCCCTTCAAGCGACCGGCCTCGGGCCGGGGTTGGTCTGTCGCTCTACCCCCGGGGCCTCCCCTCGGCTGGGGGCCCAGGGCTTCCGGGGCCTGCTTTAGGCCGTCGTCCCCCTCCTGCCCCGCCCACCGCCGTCGCCCTGGAGGTGCATGGGGCTGTTGCGTGCCTGCCGCCTGGTGTGGACGGACCCCGCTGCCCTGCTTGGCCCCTGGGCCCGTGGGCCAGCCCCCGCCCTGGCAGACCGACGAACGCCCCCCTCCCTCTGCCCTGCGCAGGACTCGAAGACCCCGCGGGGACCTTTCTGCCCATCTCTCCGGGCCTGCACCCTGATCCTCCACCACCCTTGCTTCGGGGCAGCTCTTCACTGCTGGAGGCTGCCCCTGTGACCTCACCGTTAAGGAGGAGCAGCCGGCTCGCGAAGAACGCGGGCACCACTGCCTTGGTCCGAGCCACTGCACGTAAATCTCGGCTCCTGGGTGACGACTCGCCTGCTGCCCCTGCTCCCCCCGACACTGGTGTACCACCGGCCGTCTCCCTGCTGCTCAAGAAGTCGGCTAACCTTGGCATCCGGCTCAGCGAAGGAGACGCTCGCTCCCTCCTTGGCTTTACTGGGGTTACCGGGCATGTGCGCTGACTGTCGTCTCCTTGACTTTCGTCGTCTGGTGTCTTGTCTTTTCTATGTTTACCATATGTTCTTGGAATGTCCGTGGGTTGAACGACCCCTCCAAGCGTGCCCTTGTCAAGTCGGTCGTATGTGACCTCAAGGTGTCTGTACTCTGTCTCCAAGAAACGAAAGTCAGCTCGTTTTCGCGTCAATTCCTCTCCTCAACTGTTGGGAATGGGTTCGACAAACGCCACTTTATCCCCTCCTCGGGGGCCTCGGGAGGTCTTGTAACCTGCTGGAACTCCAGAGTCTTCACCTGCACCGAAGCCTTGGTGCGCGATTATTCGCTAACTCTGCGCCTGACTATCGCCTCCTGTGGCTCATCCTTCTTCCTGACCAATGTGTATGGGCCGTCTGCTTGGGAAGGGAAGGACGATTTCTGTCGTGAGCTCTACTCGCTGAAATCAGCTTGCCCTGGTCCGTGGGTTATCTGCGAGGATTTCAACCTTACCCGATCCCCAAGCGAAAGACAGGGAAGAAGCTGGTGTAACCGTCTGATGACCATGTTCTCCAATCTGATCAACGATCTCGAAATGATAGACCTCCCTCTGCTTAACCAAAGATTCACTTGGTCCAACATGCAGAACCCCCCTTCCCTTGCCAAGCTTGACCGCTTTTTGGTCTCTACCGACTGGGACCTCTCCTTCCCCCTCTCTTCTGTCTTGGCTCTCCCCAGAATCACTTCGGATCACTCCCCTCTCCTCCTAAGAACGCAGACATCCCGGCCCCCTTGCCCCTTCCGGTTCGAAAAGGTTTGGCTGACCAGGCCGGACTTCGTTTCGCTGGTCCCGATCTGGTGGCAGGAAATCGAGGTCAAGCATGGTACACAAGGGAGTATCCTCACCTTCACCGCAAAACTCAGGCATTGCCGCAAACGCATCAAGGAGTGGCGGTCCACTAACTTCCATAGCATCCGTAATTCGAAGAGGGCTGTTTCGGAAGAAATTCAGAGGCTTGACTCCCTCAAGGAACTTCGGTGCCTGACCCCTATCGAGCAAGCGCAGAGGACTCAACTCAGAAATCACCTGAGGACTATCATCGAGGAAGAAGAACTGCTTTGAAAATCTAGGGCCAAGCAGCACTGGCTGAAAGAAGGGGACGGCAACACAAAGTTCTTCCACGCCATGGCCAATGGCAGGCAAAGAGCCAACCGGATCGGCTCGATCATGGATGAGGGTGCCACGCTGGAAAGGGAACAGGACAAGTGTGATTACTTCTTCCAGCAGTTCAAGAACCGATTTGCCCCTGTGACCCCCCCTTCCAACGAGTGTGGCGATTGGAGCGACCTTTTTCCGGACAACACCGCGCTAAGCTCGGTTAACCTCACCACCCCTTTCACTCTGGAAGAAATCCAGAAAGCAACCTTCCAGATGAGCGGGGACAAAGCGCCTGGACCTGATGGCTTTAGTATGATCTTCTACCAGAAATTCTGGGATGTCATCAAGGCTGACCTCCTCAGAATCTTTGTCGATCTCTTCGAGGGCTCCCTCCACACGGGCCCCATCGACTACACCCACATCTGCCTAATCCCCAAATCGGAAGGGGCGAGCTCGGCAAACGATTTTCGGCCAATCAGCCTCCTCAACTGCGTCCAGAAGATTATCTCCAAGGTCCTCACGAACAGGCTTCTCACTGTCCTAGACGGGATCATCTCCCCGTCCCAGTCTGCCTTTGTCAAAGGCAGATTCATCCTCGACTCCTTTGTCACGACCAGCGAGCTCATCAGCTGGGGAGCCAGTAAGCACGTTGAAGGTGTAGGTATCAAGGCGGATTTTGAAAAAGCATTCGACAGCGTGAGCTGGAGCTTCCTCAGACACATCCTCCTTTGCCTCGGCGCCAACCAGAGATGGTGCGGATGGATCGAACAGTGCACCACTAACGGGAAAGTCGCCATCCTTGTCAATGGCTCCGCCACTAAGTGGTTCAAAATGAAGAGGGGGCTCCGTCAAGGGGACCCCCTTTCACCTTTCCTCTACCTGCTAGTGGCGGAAGGCCTAGCGCGCTTGACGAACAGAGCTATCCGGAACAAGCTGCTTACCGGTTTGGGTCCCTCGCGGGATTCCGAGACTTCCCTCATCCAATTCGCGGATGACACGTTCTTCTTCTGCCAGGCAAGCACCAGACAAATCCGCAATCTCCGCTTTATATGGCAGATCTTCGAATGGGCCTCCGGACTCAAAATCAACGGCTCTAAGTCAGAGCTCCTCTACATGGGCAGCAGGAACAACAAAGGCCAGCGACTAGCAGAGATGCTAAGCTGCAACCTAGGCGCGCTACCGATGAAATACTTAGGCTTTCCTCTCAATAAGGGCAGCATCCTCAAGGAGGATTGGCAACCCATAATCTCCAGGATCGAGCGAAGAATCACCGGGTGGCAAGCTAAACTTCTCTCTTACGGGGGAAGGCTCACCCTAGTCAACTCGGTGCTGTCCAACCTACCGCTCTACTACCTCTCTGTTTTCAAAGCGCCCTGCTGGGTCATCAAAAGAATTGATTCGTTACGCCGTGCCTTCTTCTGGAACAACCACAGATTAACGACAGGGGGTAGTTGCCTGGTTAACTGGAAGACGGTCTGTAGAGCTAAGAAAGATGGGGGCTTGGGTATCCTTAATCTGGAAAACATGAACACCGCTCTTTTGGCCAAGTGGTGGTGGCGATTCTTCGCCAAGGAAGCACCACCCTGGGAGCCGCTCGTCAAAAGGCTTTACTACGTACGCCGTCGCCCTCTAAGTGAGGGAGCACACTTCTCACCTTTCTCATTTTGGTAGAGAAGCGTGTTACGCACGAGGGATCTTTTCAAACGCAGTTCGTCCCACTTGGTGGGTAACGGCGCCCTCACCGACTTCTGGACTGATCTCTGGTTGGGGAATTCATCCCTCTCATGCCAATTCCCGACTATCTTTGCATCAGTGGTTAACAAAAATATTCGGGTGAAGGACTGTGTCGACCAGAACGGTTGGAATTGGGCAAAAATTCTTGAGGGCTTAGATTGGAACACCGCAGGCGTGAATGACTTAATCTTGGACATGCAACGGTGTACACCCAACCGGTCTCTCTCTGCCAACAAAGATGACCTTCTCTGGCGCTGGACCACCAATGGGCTCTTCTCAGTTAAGTCCCTTTATCGCTTCCTGCAGGACACAGGGGTGGCAGACGACCGCTTCAACCGTCTTTGGAGCATCAAAATGCCGCTTAAAGTCAAAATCTTCATCTGGCTCATGCTCCATGGAAGGATCCTGACCAGAGACGCCCTTCTTAAAAGGAATTGGGTCGGGCCGACCCACTGCGCCATCTGCCTTGGCCCTGACGAAACTGTCGATCACCTCTTCCTCACATGCACCTTTGCCAATGCTTTGCTGGAGACCCTTCTTCCCAACAAAGCAGAGATCCGTAGTAGCCTGACCGCTGCCCAACTATGGAAGGCGAACTCGCTCTTACGGGGGTCCTGGGGTAAGAGGACGCTGCTAACCGTTGCAACCATCTGGTGGTCGATCTGGCTTGAAAGAAACAGAAGGGCCTTCGAAAACAAAGGTCGCAGCACGGCCGCTACCCTCGCTGAAGTCAGATCCCAACGGTCGCTTTGGGCCCGTTTCTGTACCTAGTTTTTTTTTTTTTTTTTTTTTTTTTTTTTTTTTTTTTTTTTTTTTTTTTTTGCCGGTTCCTTGTCCGGCGCCCCTTGCTAAATTCACACTCGCTATGAATGAAGCGGCAGCATGCTGCCTTTCTCTCAAAAAAATTCTTCCACAGAAGTACATAGCTATTAACTCATCTTTTGATGTGTAACTTAGTTCGAAAGAAATAAAAAAAAATCTTTGAAAGCAAAAAAAGGGTTTTAGACTAAATAATGTTGGATGTAAAAAGTCTCACGCAGAAGATGTAAAATGTCTCACGCGGAAGAAGTGAAATGTCTTATGCGGAATTGGGAGGTTGCGTGAAGAATTTTTTTTATATTTTATTTTTAATTTTTTTTCTTAGAAGAAAAAAAATAATAATTATCTGCGGACTAAATTCAACAGGCTTCAAGGCATATCTAAGAGGGTTGCTGCTATCTAGAGAAGGAGTACCTATTATCCAAATTTATTTATTATTTTAAATTTTTAAAACTATTCAAAATATTGTTAAAATATATTATAATTTTTAAATATAAAAAAATTATTATATATTCGGTTGGAACACGTTAAATTTTCGAACAATTTTGCTAAGAAAAGACTCTATTTAAAGTTATTGACAAAAAAAAAAAAAAAGAAGAAAATATTGAAAAAAAAAATCTTAATTACTTTAGCACTATCTCTTTGTTAATAAGAATAAAGTTCATTATTTATTAATTTTTTTTTATTTTATAAATAATTTTAATATTAATTAAATTTATAAGCAGATTTTGAATAAGTTTAGATTAATTTATACGCTACAAGTCAAGTCAAGTCAACACCCTATATTGTGATTGTCCATCAATTATTCTTCGGTACCATAATCATTCTCTTTCTCAAGTAATTTCTTACTCTCTATCATTCTTCTACTCTAAAAAAAAGGAATTTGAGAAAGTAATTTCTTACTCTCTATCATTCTTCTACTCTAAAAAAAGGAATTTCTTACTCTCTATTTTTATGTTGTTATATTTTGATTCCTACGTTTCTGCTTGGTTGCAACACGAGAATGGTAATAATAGAATCGATTGGAGTAGCTGCACTCGGATGGGTGGCGTCTCCCCTCGTGGGGAAGCTGCTCAACGAAGGCTTCGAAAGCTTAGGCATCAACGCGGAGGAAAAGCTGCAGGAGCTGAGCGACACCGTCCTCCCTGTGCTGAAATCGGTGATCAAGAAAGCGGAAGGCAGCGAGCACCACCGGAAGAAGGTGGGGAACTGGCTGCAGAGGCTGAAAGACGCTTACGACGACGCGGAGGACGCGCTCGACCTTCTCAACTACTGGCGCCTCGAACGCGAGGCGGCTAATCGAGTACGTATTTTCCGAGTAACAAAACCCCCGAAATTGATTATGCCTATCTTAAAAGGAGGTCGGGACATGATATCACTTCGAAAGATCAAGCTCAAGTGCAAGCTGAACAAGCTGGAAAAGATTGCCCGCGAAGCTCTGAAACTCTGCGATTTGTTAGGCGCCCAGCCTGATAAGACAGCAGCAGTGCCCGACAGCAGGCAGACCATCTCGATACCACCACTGAAAGTGTTCGGTCGCGACAAAGATCGTGATGAAATCATTTGGAGTTTGAAAATGAATCCTGCAGCAATTCGCGAGTCGGGAACATCAAGCATACCTACAATTGCAATTCACGAGCCGGGATCATCAAGCATACCTACAATTGCAATTCACAAGCCGGGATCATCCAGCATACCTACAATTGCAATTCACGAGCCGGAATCATCAAGCATACCTACAATTGCAATTCACGAGCCGGGATCATCAAGCATGCCTACCATTACAATTAACGATCCAGGATCATCAAGCATGCCTACAATTGCAATTCACGAGCCCGGATCATTAGTCATACCTATAATTGCCATAGTCGGTCGTCCCGGGGTTGGGAAGACTACTCTTGCACAGTATGTTTGCAAGAAGTTGAAGAGTGAAGGCCGTAACAGACATTTTCATCTCATCATGTGGGTCCACGCATCTCACAATTTCAACGTGTCCGAAATTATGAAAAATATCATACAAGCAGCTTGTACTGCAAGTGAGCCTCAAGATCCCATTAATCTCGATGGTCGACTTGAAAGGATTGAAACCAATCTTCTTAATCTCAACACTGTGGCCGTGGGCAACCTTGACTCGCCTGAAAATCTCCAACAGAAAATGAGCACAATGCTGACCACGAAGAAGTTCCTGCTTGTGCTCGATGATGTTTGGTGCGACGGGGATGTCCACAAAAATAATTGGGATATACTATTCAGATGTTTAAGCAATTGCTGTTCGCCAGGGTGCAAGATTTTAGTTACGTCTCAAACTGACGATGCACCGAGAAAGATTGTTGCTGCTAAAAGTGCTACACTAGAATGCATTCATGATTTGAAAGAATTAGAGGAGGATGAATTTTTGGATCTTTTCATTCACCACGCATTGCCTGGCGGGGAAATCGATTCTTCCTTAAGAAAAGATTTAGAAGAGGAATGTAAGACAATTGCCAAGAAGTTGAACAAGGACCCTACGGCGGCCAAGATCGTTGGCGAGACAATCGCTTTCAAATTGGCTGACCCCCTTCATTCACGAGGTGATTGGCGTACATATTTGAGAACGATTGGAGAGAAGGACTGGTCCGGCGACAAAACCCAAGCATTAATGTGGAGTTATCAGCATTTGCCCGCACATCTTCAGCGTTGCTTCTCGTACTGCAGCCTGTATCCCAGAGGCTACATGTTCGAAGAATTAAAGCTAGTTCAGCTGTGGATTGCACAAGGTTTTATCAAGTCGGATGGCCAGAATGAGAGGATGGAGAATGTAGGCAAAGATTACCTTGAAATGCTGGTGTCCAGATTCTACATTCAGTTAGACTATCACTATCCCTTCTCTAGACAGGACCTGCATATCACCTTATTGCATGAATTGTTGTATGATCTAGCAGAAAAGGTTACTCGCAATTATTGTCTTAGAATAAACAGTAATCATCAAAACAAGATCCCGTCAACTATTCGACATCTGAGCATACCGGCTAACAAACTGAAGGATAATGAGAAGGAAATTTGCAAACTAAAAAAACTTCGCACCCTAATCGTCACGAAAGGGGAAAGCGACACCTCAGAAGAAAATGTTGTGACCGACATCTTCAAGAGATTAAAAAAATTGCGCGTGCTGGTTTTGGAGGTAAATATAGAAAATTTGGCAGAATTTTTGGGTGAAATGAAGCACCTTCGTGTCCTACAAGTTAATACTTATAGCAATTATAGCAATTTCCTGTTGCCGGAGTCAGTCCGCACTCTTTATCATCTACAAGTGTTGAACAGAAACTTTTGTGTGAGCAAGGAAAAAGGCAATGAACTCGAGCAATTACAGAACTTGAATGAACTTCGAGGATGCTTGCACATTAAGAATCTTGAGAATGTTAAGAGCAAGGAGAGTGCCATTGCAGCCAATTTGAAAGAAAAGAAGTATCTTGATGAACTCTATTTGGAATGGAGCGACAGTGTGGATAATGTAATTTCTGATTTGGATGTCAAAATTCTCGAGGGCCTCCAATTGCCTCCATATCTTACCAGACTTCGTCTAACTAGATATCGAGGACGGTCGTGTCCGTCTTGGCCCGAATGTCAAACATCTAATATTCAAAACCTTACACTGTTCACGTGCGAAATGCTTGAAGAGCTCCCACCGATGGACCAACTTTACCCTTCTTGCAGATCACTTGTGCTCGTTTTTCTTTCTAAACTTAAAGCATTACACACCCTTCCTCCGAGGCTTCAAAAAATTAATATTCTTGGTACACCATTTCTCACCTTTGCAACAAATGAAGACCTGCAGATGACCCCAGCCGAGAAGAGATCCATAACAGAGGTCATGAGGAAAAGCACGCTGGAATGGTTTCCGCACCAATTTCAAGAGTACTTGGTCGCCGATGAAAGAGGAATGAGGAATTTCATAGCCGCAATGAATGACTCCAACAATGAAGCTAGCTCTGCAGAGCATAATATGAGTGTACCTGCCGACGACGTGGATAGTACTGCTGTTTGGGAGAGATGGTTGGCGACGCACGAGCGAAAGATGGGATTGATTTACAACATACAAAATGAGGCCAAATTGCTTCTGCCCTCTACCCTTATTGTGCTCAAGCTTTGGGGATGCAATATTACCGACCACGCATTATCGGCATGCCTACAAACTCTTACCTCCCTCACCGACCTATCGCTAGCAGACATCAGAACAGTAACCTGTCTGCCATCTGAAGATGTCCTCGGCAAGTTGAAAGCACTCAAAACCTTACAAATAACGTGGTGCTGGGCTCTCTCTTCACTGGGTGGTATAAAATTCCTCCCCTGTCTCACAAATCTCGATCTAAATGGATGCCCCTTCTTGGACGGTAAAACTGCTTTCCTTCCGTCCTCGTTGGAGATTATCGCTTTTGCATCTTGTGCGGATGTAGATGTAATCCTAGCCAATGCAGATTTGCAATATTTATCTCATCTTATGATTCGGCGATGTCATATGCTAGAAAAGGCATCGTTACAGTTTGGCAAACTCTCATCTCTTCGCTCCTTGAGAATTGAAGATTGTCCTGGGCTCTCATCCTCGGTGGATTTGCAGGAACTGCGCTCACTAGAATTACTAGCTCTGCAGAACTGCTCAAATCTACAGGAAGTGATGAATTTTCCCGGGTCACTCAAACATTTAACAATAAGCAAATGCCCAATTTTAGAGAGATCCATGAATATCGACCCCTGTTCGCGCGTGCTTATGCTCAACGGCATCCCTGTAAAAGACTTTTTCGGACGTCCCCTCATCCGTGAAGAAGAAGAGAGGTACCCATCCCCTGCCTGTTCTTACAAATTGGCAAACTTTGAAATCCTCATCTTTTTATTTTTTTTCTTAATCACTGTCTCTTGATGAATCAGCAAAAATCTTGAATTTAAAACGACAAACTAATCTAGTTTTAGATTAAAATACTTTATAATCACTCGTCTATGTATCCAAGATAAAAATATGAAGAGGCTTTTGCTTATTCACTGCTCAAAATTTTAAATTTATTTTGAAATTATCAAAATATTCTTCTAAATTTCAATTATTCTAGAATATAGAGAAATAAAAAAAAAATTTATGTTTAATTTAATATTTTTTTATTCTCTAGAATAATTAAAATCTTGTTTGATAATTTTATTACTAATAATGAAGAATATTACAAAAGGTAGATTAAAATTTTTTAAAATATCAAGATTAATCTTATCTATATCTCTTATATATAAAATATTTAATATATATATAATAATACATATAAAAATAATATATTTTATAAAATATTAAATAGCTAAGATATTATATATAATATTATTATATAAAATATCTCAATATTATTATATAATATATTTCAATAATAATATATAAAAATACTTCAAAAATAATTTTATTATTATTATTATTATTATTGTTATCAGATATTTTAATATATTATAAAATGAATTAAGTTTCTATACTTTTAAAGCACCAAATTATTAGTATTTATGAGTTTTCGATCTTTAGATGAAGTAATGTACGGTTAGGATGATAGTAAATCTCTAGGGTTTAGTAGGTGGTTGGTGGAATAGTATGATTTAAGGAGTGAAATTAATAAAGAGATGAATCTAACGATGAAAAACTTACGAGCAATAAGTACTTGGTGCTTTTAAAAGCACCGTACCGAAACTCTCATAAAATAATATATATAATAATATAACTATATTTATACTACTCCTCTAAGGTGGAATAGTTGTTGTCTGATTATTCTAGGGTTAATCCGATTTGACCGGAATATCTATTCTTATTATTTTTTTATACTGTTTGGCGGAATAGTGAGAATAAATTTTGTTGTCTCCGGTTTATTTCAAAACCAAATAAAGCTAGCCTAGAAAAATTTGGAAATATTTGAAGAAATTTTTAAAAATCAATGATGACATTTTGGTCCACCAAAAGCATATTAGATATTTTGAAATTTTCAAGATTGTTTTAGATATTATCCCTAATATTAAAATTTACAGGCAAACCAGGTACGTTGATCGAATCTTCTTTTGCATCCAAAAGTATGTTGATGCATTCACTTCAGCACACCATCATTTACTTCTATATAAGTTACTCTTTCATTTTTCTTCTTTCAGACCATCAAACATATAATTAGGTTCTAGGTTTGGGGTTTATATTGCCGGTGTTATGATACAATCTTGTAGTCCGATTCTCCAATCGCTGTTCTTTTCGAATCTTAATGCTAAATCAACATATAGTTCAGATGTATTACTTTCATTTGTTTAATTCTTGCAGATTCAAATGTGTAGTTATTTTGAAATTATCAAAATATCCTTCTAAATTTTAATTTTTTATTAGTAAAATCTAGATTGTATTTGATAACAGAATAATAGTGAAGGAATAAATATTTTTATTTTTAGAATAACCTATTATTCTAGAATGTAGAGAAATAAAAAAAAAATTATGTTTAATTTAATATTTTCTTATTCTTTATAACAAACAAAATTTTGTTTGATAATTTTATTACTAATAATGAAGAATAGTATAAAAAGTTGATTAATTTTTTTAAAAAAAATCAAGATTACTCTTATCTTATATATTTAATAGGTAGAATATTTAGTATATATACAATAATACATATAAAAATAATAAATTTTATAAAATATAAAATAATTAAGATATTATATATAATATTATTATATAAAATACTTCATTATTATAATATAATATATTTCAATAATAATATATAAAAATACTTCAAAAATAATATATTATTATTATTATTATTATTATTATTATTATTATTATTATTATTATTATTATTATTACAAGATATTTTAATATATTATAAAATGAATTTAGCTCATATGTTTTTAAAAGCACCAAGTCATTATGTTTGTGATTTTTCGGTCCTTAGATGAAGCAATTTACAATTAGGATGATAGTAGGCCTCTAGAGTATAGCGGGTGGTTGGTGAAATAGTATGATCTAAGAGGTGAAATTAATTAAAATGATATATCTAACTGTGAAAAACTTACAAGAACCAAGTGCTGGGTGCTTTTAAAAGTATGGTAGCCGACTCTCACAAAATAATATCTAATTGTAGACCTTTTCAAATCTTACTGCTAAGTCAACATTGGTTTGGATGTATTACTTCCCTTACATTAATTCCTGTAGATTCAAAAGTATAGTCAAAATATATTTTATATCAGTTTTCTTTCAGTAATTCTCTATGAATCCCAAAATTCAAAGGATAAGATTCATAATCGTGCAATTCAAATTGTATCCTTCTAATTTATTTGAAGGTTATATATCATTTTATTTTTCATTGTGCTCATTTTTTAGTGGTCTAATTCTATATCTGCTTCATCATTTTTTTTGTAGGTAACTTATGGGCATTAACCTCTGAAGATGGAAAAAAAAAAAAAAAAAGGTTTGTTAATGAGTATGTATATTGATATTGTGTGAATTGTTATTTGGTATTGTAAAATAGTTGGCTTGGTTATTCAAAAAAAAAAAAAAAAACCCAAAAAAAAAAAAACCCCCAAAAAAAAGAAGCAAAAAAAAAAAAAAAAAAAAAAAAGGATTGTTAATGGGTATGTGATTCTATATTGCTATTGTGTGGATTGTCAATTAGTTTCTCCCAAAAAAAAAAAAAACAAAAAAAAAAAAAACAAAAACAAAATGAAAAAAAAAAAACATAAACAAAAATGGAAAAAAAAAAGAAGCAAAAAAAAAAAAAACAAACAAAACAAAACAAAAGCAAAAACAAAATGAAAAAAAAAAAAAGGTGTTCAAGGTGGGCATTGTGGCCATAAAATATATTGTGTTTTTATTTTTCTTTGTTTAAATGTATTGTATTTTGTACGGTGCAGTAGCCTATGTAAAATTAAAATTATTATTATGTTAGTATGCTAGTGTTTTAATTTTGTTGTTGAAGACTTAGTTCAGTTAAAAAAAAAAAGAAAAAAAGGATGTGCTGAATGTGTATTATGATCATCAAATGTATTATGTTTTAATCTTTTTCTGTCTTAGTGTATTGTATTTTTTATCGTGTAAATTAAAGACTCTATAAATATGAAACATATTTGTATGTAAATTTGGGTGTTTTAATTTGTTCCTTGTATTACATCTCTTGTGGTTAATGTACATAGAGTACTATACTATACTTACATAGTTACTGTTTATTTTTTATATTTTTATAGTACTATTGTGCAACAAAGGAAATCAGGGGAAATGTTGAGTGAACAAACAGATTTATATATTTTGAATATGACTTCATATACCTTTTGTTTTTCCCTATTAGAGAGAAAAAAAATGAGAAAATAGAAAATATTTATAAATTAGAGGATTGCAATTTTCTTAATTATATTTCTTTTTAATCATAAGAAATATATAGATAATTTAAAAGATTTAGAATCAAAGATTAAAAAATTCAATGCTTTTCGGATATCGATAGGTATCTAGTTAATTACACCGTCTTGTCATATTTGGGTTGCTTCTGATTAAGCTGATCATGATTAAAATATCTGTACTCTAAATAAATAAAAAAAATTTAAAAATATTTTACAAGTGTATTAGTAAAGTAGAAAAAATAAATAAATAAAGATTGAGCAAAGTCACATGTTATGTTATAAGCCTTGCCGTAACAAACCTGCTTTTTTTTTCTTCTCTTTTTTTCTTTTTTTTTTTTTTCATTACTATTTTTATTTTATTATTATTATTATTATTATTATTATTATTATTATTATTATTATTTTGTTCTGCTGCAGGCCAAAGATGGACCCTTTTGGGCTCTCCCCATTTTGAGCAGCCCAAAACTTTTAAAGTTCTTTATGAAAAAAAAAAAAAAATAACAGATGTATATATATGCATTCTAGTATCATGAGGCATAAATGAAACAATTATAAATTAATGTACCAACATACTGTGTGTTACATGCAAATTAATTTGTACATTACGAACTAACAAATCACGCACCGAGAAGCAGAGATGCCCCAGGGAGCAGGAGACCGACCTGAACCTCCTGCTATTACGTTCCAACCAGACGGACCACCAGGCTGCGGCGATGGTGGTTAGATCCCCCTGTTCTCAGGGGTTCCCAATGGTCGCACACGCATCCCATAACAGGTTAACCGAGGAGGAGCATCGGATTGTAGCGTTGTTGGGGACCAGATAGTCCAATACTTGCCGTACGATCTGGCAGGTCGCGTAAAGGTGGTCAGCGGTTTCCAGAGAGCACGGGCAGAAGACGCATTTGGTATCCCCAGGCCACCCCCAATTGAGTAGTCTATCCAATGTAAGCACCCTACGTTTAAGCACCAGCCAGATGAAAATTTTGACTTGTAGTGGGGCTTTAATAGTCCAAATTTTGTTGAATCTGCTTTCGCGCACGCAGAGTCCTGAAGGAAGCAATACGCGAATTTCACCGAGAAAGTTTCTGAGTTTGACCATCTCCATTTGAAAGAATCCTTTCTATTCGATAGGTGGACGCCTGACAGGGCGTCGGATAAACTCTGCAGCGAGGCTCGGTCCTGATCATTGCAAGGGGTGAAGCCTGCCAGAGTTCGTCTCCTTCTCCAGCCATTACTACCGAAGATATCAGAGACCCGGCAGGCTTTAGAGTGCACCGCCCCGAAGATTCGGGGGAAGAGGCAGCGCAGGCTGGTGCACCCTAGCCAGATGTCTGTCCAGAAGTTCGTCCATCGGCCGTCGCTAACTGAACGGGCAGTGCTGCAGATGAACAGGTCCTTCGTTTTTAAAACACTTCTCCACCACTGTGAGTAAGGTTTAAAGGTGGTCGCTTCGCTCAGGGGCGCCGTCTTTTGTAGTACAACCTATGTTAATTATATTTTTTTTAATCACGAGAAATATATAGATAATTTAAAAGACTTAGAATCAGAGATTAAGAAATTTAATGATTTTCAAATACCCATAGATACCTAGTTAACTACACCGTCTTGTCATATTTGGGTTATTTCAAATACCCTTACCTTTGTATTTTGGCATGAGATTTAAAATGCTGCAATCCTATTCTCTAATTGCTGACCTTTTTTAATCTTAACGCTAAATCAACATGGTTCAGATATATTACTTCCCTTACGTTGGTTCCTGCAGATTCAAAACTGTAGTAAAAAAGTTACTTTATATCAGTTTTCTGCACTAAATATGTTCTATATATGTCAGCAGAATCTGAAATTGTATGTTTTTTAGTCTTTTGAACATTATGTATCGCTTTCTTTATTTTTCATTGTGCTCATTTTTTAGTGTTCTAATTTTATTTCTATTTCACCAGCTTTTGCAGGTACTAGTGGGATGGAAAAAAAAAAAAAAGAAGAGAAGAAACTGATAGGTGCTCATTAGCTAAATTTCAATCATTTCTGGCACAGAGACTCCTGAATAAACAACATTCTAAAAAACAAAAAGGAAAAAAAGGTATCTGTATATATATGTTGTGTGTTTGTGTTTCAATTGTTAATTGATTCCATCAAAGACTATATCTGTTTCCTCTCCCTCTTAATGCATTGTGTTCTCTTTTGTGTAAAAGACTCTGTAAACTTAAAATTTGTGTCATGTGTTGATGTAAATTTCAGTGTTCTAATTTTTCTGTTGTAGTAACTCTTTTGCTTTTGGTTAATGTATGGAGAATATTATGCTTGTGTGGTATGAAAATCCCATACATTGGCTCTTATTTCTTTGATAATAGAATCTCTTAAAATTTAAATTTGTTAATGATATTGTGAAAATTTGTCAGTAAATATGTATTGATGCATTTGATGTATACTCCACACCTGAGAAATTTTAAAAATTCAATTTCTAAAAGTTTAAATGCTTAAGATTAACTTGAACGACGTAGATCGTCGATTTGAATATTTCATCATCATTTTTTTTTTTTTATTTTTTTGAGAAAAAAATAGAATGCTACCGCTTCATTCAAAAATAACTTAAACTAACTAACAAGGGTGAAGCAGCTCGGCTTCCAGGAAGAAAACACAAAAAACCAAAGAACAAGAAAACAGAAAGCTTGATTATTTTAAGAGTAATTTTGCCCATCTCTCTCTCCCTCTCTCTCCAGACACACAAAGAGAAAGAGAGAGAGGGAGGGAGGCAGGCGAGGAAGCGAGGGAGGGCACGGGGGGCGGGGGGGGGGGGGGGGGGGGGGCAGGGGAGGGAACCGAGGAGTAGAGGAGGCAAGGAGGGGAGAAACCGCAGGCGCCGATTCGGAAATAGGTCAAGCACGAAAAAAGATGAAAGCATAGGGGGAACCGAGGAGTCACCCAGGAGGCCGGTTCGAAAGTAGCCGCTTCGGGAACCGATGAAGGCATAGGAGGAACCGAGGAGTCAGAGGGCCGGTTCGGAAGTGGATCATAGGGAACCGAGGAGTCACCCAGGATGGCAAATGAAAAAAATCCGCGTCAGCATAAGGACATCACCCAATGCACAATATTACGACACCTCAGCAAAATGCACGCAATTGCGACACGTCACGCCGAAGGAACCACCAAATATATATTTGTATTAATTATATATAGGGTATATATAAGTATACACCCTTTTAGGGGTGTATATCTTACACCCCACCCCATTCTGGGATGGGTGAATTCCACTCATCACTCGATGTGACCAGTGAAATAATACCCACCCAGGATGGAGTGGGGTGTAGAATATACACCCCTCATTGGTATATATAAGTATACACCCTTTTAGGAGTGTATATCTTACACCTCACCCCATTCTCGGGTGGGGTGAATTCCACTCGTCACTCGATGTGACCAGTAAAATAATACCCACTCCAAGATGGAGTGTAAAATGTACACCTCTAAAGGTGTGTACATCTAGCATCGCCTTTATATATAAGCAAACCCAAACAATCTAATATAAATTAGACTCCTGGTATATATATATATATATATATATATATATATATATATATATATATATATATATATATATATATAAGGTTAAATTTTCACCAATTAGCTTAAACTTTTGAATTGGCATTGAGACCTTTTAAAATAGTATTATGTTCTTAGCTGATTTTATTGGATTCTTTTAATCTTGTTCCATTCGGTTCTCACTGGCTAGCTTAGTTCGAATTTTTCACATCAGTTTCATTCGATTCTCTTAATAGCTGCACTGAGATCATGCCACATACTAGTTGCGCTTAACACATATTAAGAAGATATATATCAGTTTGATATCAAAACCAAATTAGAATGTTAATTTTTATATATAACTTAATTTGGTTGAGATTCTATCTCTTTAACCAAACACATTTTGGGTCGCTAAAAAGTAGCAGTAGATTGAGATATTTTTTTTGAGAAAAAAGTAATACGCTACCTATTTCATTCATTACACAAGTGAATTAGACAACAAGTGGCACCGAATTTGATTGTTGATATTCGAAATTTCGAGTTCGAAGTCTAATTACTTCACATTTCTAGTTAATTTTATTTAAAAATAAACGAAATTGATAGGATATTATCTTTCTATGAAAAAAAATAAAATTAGACAATAAAAATAAAACAGAGCAAAAAAAATAAAAAAAATAAAAAAAACAAAAACATCTTCGTCCTCACCTCAAATTCTTCTACAGAAGCACATATCTTTAACCCATCTTTTGATGTGTAACTTAGTACGAAAGAAATAAAAAAAATCTTTGAAAGCAAAAAAAAGGTCTTAGACTAAATAATGTTGGATGTAAAAAGTCTCACGCGGAAGATGTAAAATGTCTCACGCGGAATTGGGAGGTTGCGTGAAGAATTTTTTTTATATTTTATTTTTAATTTTTTTCCATAAAAAAAAAATATTGAAAAAAAAAACCTTAATTACTTTAGCACTATCTCTTTGTTAATAAGAATAAAGTTTATTATTTATTAATTTTTTTTATTTTATAAATAATTTTAATATTAATTAAATTTATAAGCATGCTTTGATTAAGTTTAGATTAATTTATACGCTACAAGTCAAGTCAAGTCAATACCCTATATTGTGACTGTCCATCAATTATTGATCGGTACCATCAATCATTCTCTTTCTCAAGTAATTTCTTACTCTCTATCATTCTACTACTCTAAAAAAAGGAATTTCTTACTCTCTATTTTTATATTGTTATGTTTTGATTCCTACGTTTCTGCTTGGTTGCAACGCGAGAATGGTAATAATAGAGTCGATCGGAGTAGCAGCACTCGGATGGGTGGCGTCTCCCCTCGTGGGGAAGCTGCTCAACGAAGGCTTCAAGAGCTTAGGCATCAACGCCGATAAAAAGCTGGAGGAGCTGAGGGCCACCGTCCTCCCGCTGCTGAAATCGGTGATCGAGAAAGCGGAAGGGAGCGCGCACCAGAGCGAGGTGGAGGACTGGCTGCAGAGGCTCAAAGACGCTTACGATGACGCGGAGGACGCGCTTGACCTTCTCAATTACCACCGCCTCAGACACAAGAGGCGAGCTAATGGGGTGTGTTCTCCTTTTCTAGTACCAAAACCCCCGAAATGGATTATGCCTATCTTAAAAGGTTGTCGGGATATGATATCACTTCGAAAAATCAAGCTCAAGCGCAAGCTGAACAAGCTGGAAAAGATCGCCCGCGAAGCTCTGAAACTCTGCGATTTGTTAGGCGCCCAGCCTGATCAGACAGCAGCAGTGTCCGACAGCAGGCAGACCATCTCGCTGCCTCCCAAGAAAGTGTTCGGTCGCGACGAAGATCGTGAAAAAATCATTTGTCGTTTGAAAATGGAACCTGCAGCAGCAATTAGCGACCCGGGATCATCAAGCATGTCTATAAATACAATTCGCGAGCCGGAATCATCAGGCATACCTATAATTGCCATAGTCGGTCGCCCGGGGCTCGGAAAAACTACTCTTGCACAGTACGTTTGCGAGCAGTTGAAGAGCGAATTAGGTAACAGCAAGCATTTTGATCTCGTCATGTGGGTCCACGCATCTCACCATTTCAGCGAATCCGAAATTATGAAGGAAATCATACAACTGGCTTCTATTGCAAGTGAGTCTCAAGATCTTGGTAACCTTAAGCCTGAAGCGCTACAACTGAAAATGAACGAAAAGCTGAAGAAGAAGAAGTTCATGCTTGTGATCGATGATGTTTGGTGCGAGGGGGAAGACCACAGAAAGAATTGGTATACACTATTCACATGTTTAAGCAATTGTTGTTTACCAGGGAGCAAGATTTTAGTTACGGCTCAAACGAACGATGCACTGACTAAGATTTTAGTTGCTGCTAAAGGTGCTACAGTAAAAAAATACATTCATGATTTGAAAGAATTAGAGGAGAATGATATTTTGGATCTTTTCATTCACCACGCATTGCCTAGCGTGGAAATGGATTCTTCCTTAAGAAAAGATTTAGAAGAGGGATGCATGACAATTGCCAAGAAGTTGAATAAGGACCCAACGGCAGCCAAGATCGTTGGCGAGACAATCGCTTTGAAATTGGATGACCTCCTTCGTTCAAAAGGTGATTGGCGTACATATTTGAGAAGGATTGCAGAGAAGGAATGGTTCGGCAACAAAACCAAAGCATTAATGTGGAGTTATCGGCATTTGCCCGCACATCTTCAGCGTTGCTTCTCGTACTGCAGCCTGTATCCCAGAGGCTACAAGTTCGAAGCTTTAGAACTAGTTCAGCTCTGGATGGCACAAGGTTTTATCAAGCCGGATGATCAGAAAGAGAGGATGGAGGATGTAGGCAACGATTACCTAAATGAGTTGGTGTCCAGATTCTACATTCAATCTCATGACAGTTACTATATGTTGCACGAGTTACTCTGTGATCTAGCAGAAAAGGTTTCTCGCAATGATTGTGTTAGAATAGAAGGTAATGGTCGAAGCGAGATCCCGTCAACTATTCGCCATCTGCGCATACCGGTTGACAAACTGAACAAGAAAAAGGAGGAAGTTTGCAAACTAAAGAGACTTCGCACCCTAATCATCATGAAAGGAGAGAAGGTCATCTCAGAAGAAAGCAACACCTTAGAAGAAACCGACACCTCAGAAGAAAATGTCGGCACCTTAGAAGAAAATGTTGCGACCTACATCTTCAACAGCTTGAAAAAATTGCGCGTGCTGGTTTTGGAGGTAAATATAGAAAATTTGGCAGAATTTATTGGTGAAATGAAGCACCTTCGTGTCCTACAAGTTAATACTTATAGCAAGTTCGTGTTGCCGGAGTCAGTCCGCACTCTTTATCTGCTACAAGTGTTGAAAGTAGGAAACCATAGCTCGCTTCCTAAACGTCTTGGCAACTTGGTCAGCTTGAGGTATCTAGAGCCAAAATTTGGCAACATTTCTGCGATACCTGACATTGGCAAGTTAACGACCCTGCAATGCTTAGAAAATATTCTGGTGAGCAAGGAAAAAGGCAATGAACTCGAGCAATTACAGAACTTGAATGAACTTCGAGGACACTTGCACATTGCTAATCTTGAGAATGTTAAGAGCAAGGAGAGTGCCATTGCTGCCAATTTGAAAGAAAAGAAGTATCTTGATGAACTCGATTTGGAATGGAGCAAAAGTGAGGATAATGTAAATTCTAATTTGGATGTCGAAATTCTCGAGGGCCTCCAATTGCCTCCCTATCTTACCGGACTTAGTCTAAATGGATATCGAGGACGGTCGTGTCCATCTTGGCCCGAATATCAAACACGCAATATTCAAAAACTTGCACTGAGGAGGTGTAAATTGCTTGAAGAGCTCCCACCGATGGACCAACTTTACCCTTCTTGCAGATCACTTGAGCTCTGGGTTCTTTCTAAACTTAAAGCACTACACACCCTTCCTCCGAGGCTTGAAAGAATTGAAATTATTGGTACACCATTTCTCACCTTTGCAACAAAGGAAGACCTGCAGATGAGCCCAGCCGAGAAGAGATCCATAATAGAGGTCATGAGGAAAAGCACGCGGGAATGGTTTACGCATCAACATCAAAAGTTCCTAGACGACGATGCAAGAGAAATGATGGAGTTCATAGCCGCAATGAATGACTCGAACAATGAAGCTAGCTCTGCAGAGCATAAAAAGAGTGTACCTGCCGACGACATGGATATTACTGCTGGTTGGGAGAGATGGTTGGCGACGCACGAGCGAAAGATGGAATTGATTTACAACAGACAAAATGAGGCCAAATTGCTTCTGCCCTCTACCCTTACCGAGCTCAAGCTTTGGAGTTGCAATATTACCGACCACGCATTATCGGCATGCCTACAAACTCTTTCCTCCCTCACCCTCCTGTCGCTAATAGATATCCAAACAGTAACCTGTCTGCCATCTGAAGATGTCCTCGGCAAGTTGAAAGCACTTAAAACCTTACAAATATGGTGGTGCTTGGCTATTACTTCCCTGGGTGGTATAAAATTCCTCCCCTGTCTCACAAATCTCGATCTAAATGGATGCCCCTGCTTGGACGGTAAAACTGCTTTCCTTCCGTCCTCGTTGGAGACTATCACTTTTGCATCTTGTGCGGATGTAGATGTAATCCTAGCCAATGCAGATCTGCCATGTTTATCTGATCTTACGATTCGGCAATGTCATATGCTAGAAAAGGCATCGTTACAGTTTGGCAAGCTCACATCTCTTCGCTCCTTGAGAGTTGAAGATTGTCCTGGGCTCTCATCCTCGGTGGATTTGCAGGAACTGCGCTCACTAGAATTACTAGATCTGTGGAACTGCTCAAATCTACAGGAAGTGATGAATTTTCCCGGGTCACTCAAACATTTAATAATAAGCAAATGCCCAATTTTAGAGAGATCCAT